>JARVLU010000324.1:24626657-24641887 GCA_031762415.1 Simpsonichthys santanae
ATGAAAATCTCAGACACCCCCCCCCCCCCCCCAACAATTGGTCAAACCAGCTCAACCTATGACTCATCGTCTTTAGTCATCTTTAGCCCAGCCATTGACCTGACTTCACCCTGACACATTCTTCTACCTGGATTATTGAGCATGCATTAGGACACCAGCCATAATTGTTTTCAGAATAACCCAGCAGTTTTTAGTGTGTACAGACTGAATGGAAAGGTCTGAAAATGTGACACAAAGTGTGTCATGTTAGCTCCCAGATGAGGTCATCAATCAGAGCTACAGTGCAAGGCAGCCTGACAGATGTTAATTCAGAGTCTGGGATGAAAGGGTAGGTTGACAAAGAAAGTGACTGAGCTGCAAGTAAAACTGTAAAGAAAGAACATTTGCAATCTTTATCTTTTTCCATTATTCTGTTTTTCAGCTCACCGTGTCTCATTTTCTCCTTCCTGTGTTCTTCCTCTCAGACTTTCCCTGTGAGGTCTTATCAACACATCTGTCTGGAGAAGTTAGTGTTCCCATTCATTTTTACACCATGTTTTCCTAAAGTGTCACTGGATCCCTGAAGAGTTCCCCTACTTCTCTGTTTCCCTTCAGGCCTCACAGAGGAAAACCTGTGAGTAACTAAAGACCCCCCGAATAACCACAAGCTAACATTTAACCTCCTGAGGCTCACCTCTGATCACACAAACCGTATGTTGTTACAGTATGGGAACTAATGAGGAAAGGGACGTGGGGCAATGAGTTTCAGTCTGGCGTGTCTCTGCATGAACAGGTTGATCTGTGAATAAAGTCAACGAACATCTGTTCAAGTCACACAACCCTGTTAAAGTTTGTCACGTTGTGGGCGCTCTTAAACACAAACCCTCTGTAACAGATGGGAGGTTAATGACTTCCAAATGGTCATCGGAGAATCTGTTTTGTAATTGCGGTGCTTAACTGTTTCGCACTACCGACCGCTGAGCTTGAACACCAGACCCCATTCAAGACCACGCCTGAGACGTCCGTGCACTCACACAGACACACTGGTTCTGAATGACAGCTGAAAATTTGTATGAAAAACACATTTTTTTCTTCTCCAAAGAAAAACAGAAAATTTGCAAGCTAAGAATGCACGCCATGCAAACAAACCGAAGAAGTCTTAACTGAGAAACAGGCGATCGTTTTCTCAGCTGAAGATTTGGAGAAAATGTTACAGATGCAGCTGGAGCACTTGGTTCCACTCAACATCACAAAAGTCCTTACTGAATTGTTGCTCTTTATTGAGAGGTTCACTCCTTCAAATAAAGTACTGCTCTTTAAGCAGTGTTTGTGCATGCTTGATGCTGATGTCTTATTGTTGGCTTTGGAGAAGCTAAATGGTAAAGGTTTCTCTGCAACAGTAAACTTGATAACTTACCTTTCAGTCTGTTGACAGCCCATGGGATATATACAGTCGTGTTGTGTTTAATAGAAAGCCATTAGAGCTGCATTACTGCACTAAGAGCTACGAATAGCGGAACTAAACAAGCACTTGTTAGCTTTATGGCTGGTGGTACTAGCACATAGTCTGAAGTGTTCAACGGGGTCTTACACTTTGCAGGTCATAAATATTTACTCTATACAAGGTCATCAAGGTTGGGCTGAAGAAACCCCACATTTTGATGACTTGCAGAGCCATCTTTAATTTATGTACCGTAATTTCTGGACTATAAGCCGCCACTTTTTTCACACGCTTTGAACGCCATGGCTTATACAATGATGCGGCTAATTTATGGAATTTTATTTTGATGGGCCAACAAGCTCCAGGCTACCACAACATTGAGCTTCGTCACACTCAGGCGCTCACATAGCTGCCCAATACACGTCGCTCTTGAGAGGTAGCGATCAATGACTTCCTGGTAGACTACTGTATTTTTTTTTAATCAGCCATGTTACAGGAACTGTTCAGAAAAAAAAAATAAAAAATAAAAAATAAAAAAAGTATTGTATTTGTGCATGTTACCATTATTTATGTAAAATAAAAATTATTTTTAAATTTAGCACTGGACACAGTTCACCTTCATCTTAGATCTTAGTAATTTTTTTTAATCTTACATTTTATTGTTGGATGTAACTGGGACCCTGTGTACATAATTTTGTTTCATCGCATGTACCACATGTGGTGCAAATGACAATAAAGATTCTCTGACTCTGACTCTGACATTGAAGACGTCATGGCAACATTCATTTTGCACTAAGTGTTTATGCCATTTTTTAATACAATTATCAACAGGGACAAATAGGGTCAGGACTGGTGTGATGTGCACACTGTACAGAGCAGGTGAGCGAATGAGCCCCCAGTTATTCAAACATTGTAATGCATTTCAAACAAAAACATAAGAGTGAATAGTATGTATTGATTTTTATACATGCCCTCTATATTATCTTACATCATAATTTGGGTTAGGTAAAGAATTGTGATGTTGAAAATGTGGCACAAGTTAAACACCTAACCACAGTTAAAGGCCAGACCTGAGTCACAATCAGTTTCAAGGCCTGACTTCAAATAAGTCAACATGACAAAGTGACAATGATGAAAATTTAATTTTAGACGAGTTATATTATATTAACTTCTTTTTACATTTCTTTATTTTTGGACATTTTTTTTTTAATTTAAATCTTGAACAATATCTGGATGCACATCAGCAAAACGTTAGATCTGCTATTTCCCACGAAAAGTAACATTGTTAAAAACGTATCAGCAATATTTACAAGAATCTTATTGATAATCCATTTGCAGCATTAAAATCACTTATTAATCAAGCTTGCTTTTCCTTTATTTGTTTATGTATTTATTTATTATGTGTTCAGTTTCATTACTTTTTCACAGATCTCACTTGTAAATGAGTCTTCAATGCTCAATGTGATTTATCTGTCTAAATAAAGTTTGAATTGAATTTAACTGGATTTATTCAGTTGCACGTTCACCGTTTTTAAATCCTTGTAGAAAAATAATTAGATAATGTTATTAAAGTTTAATGTTAAACAAATGTGTGCATTTAACACACAAGGACTCCTTTCAGTCCAGCAGGAGGGGCAAAGAAGCCCCAAACATGTAAATACAAACGCGGGTGTTTCATACACGTGCGACTGTCGTGCACGCTTTACCACCATTTAGGCTCCACCCACAAACTGTCTCTGCGTTTTGATTGGTCCTCCTCAGAAGAAGCCTTCCTAGATCTAAACGCAACAGATAGGCATGTACAACAATTTACAATGAAATCTTTTGTATTCATGCACAGTAAAAATGGTAGGGGAAAAACGCTAAATTATGACACAAGATGATAAAATTCAGTTCTAATTCAGTTTAAGCTAAATGAATAAGGTGAACTCAAACGTATTTTTACAATGTACCAAAAATGATTTTGTATAACTTTTATATGTTTGCTAAAGGCCTAAGAAAACAAAGCCTTATTTTCCAAAACACTTGGCAGTTAGCATAACATCTGTCTTTTCCGAAATGAAACACTTTTGTGGAGAGAGAAAAAAAACTATACAGTATTTATAAAAAAAAGAGCAACAATTTTCTTTATACAGACATTTTTCATTTGACCTCTTTTTATTTTAAAATCATTTAACCCTGATTTGCAAAACCCAAAGGACTTTGCACTACACAAGACAAATGCTGCAGACTTATGAAGGTTTTCTTTTTAATCATACAATTAAGTCAGTCAACAGAAGTCAGAAAAAGTAGTGCATTAGTCTGTAAACTTAGCGAACAACTGTCGACAAGCAGTCAAGATGACCAGTACAGTAACTGAATTAAACATTCTTTAATAAGCTTATTGCAGGTTGTGCTTTTTTTTTTTGTTTGTTGATAGAACAAGCTTTTTGCAAAACACTTTAATAATAATTAATCCAAGTGTAGCATAAAAGGAATTGATGAAATATAAATAAATATAAATAAAAACACAAAAACAAACATTTATTTGTAATGCAAATGATCTGAGGAATTGTCATTGAATCACACAGTAAACCTTTGAAAAAATGCTTGATTTATTTGTCTCTTATTAAAATCCTCAAAGCTAAATTTAACGTTACAATATTGTACTACATTACATTTGATATACAGTAATTCTATTTTAATTATTATTTGGGACAAAGCAACAGGTGTTACACCGGTAGTCTGAGCCAGAGGTGTAAAGTCTTGTCTATGTGTCGTATTTCTATACCGGAAGTTGCTGTCGTAGGTCATCGTCCCGGAGTAACCCAAGTACACGCTAACGAATCATCACATCACCCCACTCTCTGCCGTTGCAGCGTCTGTTGGAGCTCTGTGACCTCATCACGATGTGATTTTTTTTTTTTTTCTCTTTATTTCATCTTTGATGAACCCAGAGATGACCGACATACTGTTAATTCATTGATTTATCTGAGTCAATTTTTTTCAGGATTTCGTGTCGGTTTATCTCCACCGGTAAGTTACATATAGTTTAACCAAAATGTGTTTTACCGGTTTTGTCATTTGGGGACAGTTTGCCGGCGCTGCAGTGCAGTCAACGATTTAGTGTCCAGTTCAAACGGCGCTAATGAATACATAGACTGTAGCATTATTAATGACATTAGCCGGTAAGCTAGCCTAGCATCTTCGCCTCAGCTTTAGCTGCTGTAGTTGTGAACCTACTAGCTTTGACAGGTAACGCCAAGTCGGCAAAACGTTTAAAATAAACCAGCCTGTCAGCTAAAGTTTATTATTATTATTATTTCTGCGTTGGGATATTCGATTAGGCTACATATCAACATTATGTCATGTTTTAGCGAGATGCCTGGTGGCAGCACTCAGCTTGTTTTTCTGGTCCTGCAAGCAGTTATCGATAGATAAGGTGTGCCTTAAGAGGGTTTGCTTTCCACTCAGGCAGGTGAACAATTTCAGCAGCTATGTATGTTATTTGAAGGTGTTTTTTTTTTTTTTTTTTTTTTTTTTTTGTAAGTTGTGTTCACTAGCAGTTACAAAGTTAATTCTAGTGTCTATTTAGTCACCTCTTCTAAATGAATTATTGTATACTTCTATGGACAGTTGCCATTTACTTGCATTGACTTAATAAAATAAAACTGTATTTATAAAGAGCCTTTCATGCAATAGGGTGACATAAACCAGATTCAAGTCAACCATAAGAGAAGCAACAAAGAAGTAAACAAAAAGACACACAAGGCCATTTAAAATAGTGATAAGATTTAAAACACAGTATTGGAAACACTATTTTGTTTATTAGAAAACACAAGCGTTATATCATAATAGATCATCTATATTAATCATAAAACCTTGAGTTCTAAAATGTAAAGAAATAATAATTTACAACACTGAAAAGATCAGAAATAGAAAATTAAGTGGAAGTTGGAAAAAAATAAAGGGATTACAGTTTCCCTAAAAATATAAAAGTACTTAAGGCTAAGTAAAATAACAAATAGAATGAATTACATTATGTTTTGATTAAAACTAATAATTCAATAGGACCAAGATAAGCATGCTAAAATTTGTAAATACATTAACAGAACGAAAACTACTTAACTGTAGTTAATTTTAAAATGCCTCTCACAGGTTAATGTTATTTCTAGACTCAATTATGAATCAAGTTCAACTTTCTAGATGGGCAATTACTGGTGAAAGAATGTCAGAATAATTTGATAAATATTTAACTGGATCTGCATGTCACGCGAGCTCAGAATGTGTCAGAGTCTTCGGTTTGGACCAAAGTTTTGCAATGACACTTGAATTATCAATAAAACTAAAGTTGATGCAACCTCGTTTTGCAATATGACAAACAGCATCTCGTTCCAGACAAAGATATGTGATCTGATTAGTGAACTCTGGTCCTGTTTTATAACTGCTGCCGCCGCTGCTGTTTCTTGTCAGTGTTTGCAGCCTGCTCGTGTCGCCCAGCCATGGCACAGCAGGACAGTGCTGCTCAGAAGAAACCTGCTGCTGGAGTCTTGCAGTCTCACTTCCTCGTGGGGTGTATATCGGAGGAGAACTCGGAGGATGAAATCCAAGGGAAAACAGACCCGCAGCCAGAGGAGAAGGACATCCGCTCGCTGTCACCATCCTCTTGTAGCTCTGACAGCACCAGCGACATGGGTTTTGATCATATCGATGGGCCTGTACACAATCTAAGGTTAGAATCCAAATTAGAATATGTTCTTTTCCTTCACAAGATGTGCTTTTACTTTAAAAAGTACATGTGAAAATGCTATTTCTGGGCATCAGTGAAGGGTTTCACTGTGTACTCAGTCTGTGCGGTTGTCCAGGAGAGACGGAAAACCCTTCAGAATGTCGGTTTGGTTAGGAAAGCTGTGAAATGCTCACACAGAAATCTTTTTATCCAATCGTTGGAAGGATATGTTCAACCCTGATGGATTTTTATTTTAATGTTCACTTTTCAGTCTTGGACCTTTCTTGGAGTGCCTCGAGTTTTCGCTGGGCATCATGAGACTCTTAAGTTTTGTGACATATGCAGATGGAAGTTCTCCTCAGAAGTTTTGCATAAATGGTCTGCATTTGTTTTTTCCAAGAAAATACCAGATGACTTATATTTCACTTTGAATAAGTAAGGTTTAACATTTAAAACATTTTAAAGATAATCTTACGGTTTAATACTGTTCAAATTTGCAAGTGTTTGTCCCTTTAGTCCAAACAGGCTATAAAAAGAGGAATTAAGCTGAAACAATACAGGAGGGTAGTTCTGAAACTAGAAAAACTGGATGCGAGTGCCCAAGGGTTGATTAAAATCAGGACATTTACAGCTTAGACTAAAACGTGCCTAAATCTCTTGAAACTCATTCACCTTTCATCAGTGATGTAACTATTCAGTATCAGACCACAGAAGCCAACCAGACAAACTAGCTCAACTCCGTCACACCCACCAGCTAATCCCTACACTCCTCTGTATTATACCTATTTTCCCCTAAGCTCCGATTTCAGCTGTTTGATTAATAAAACTTTGAAAATCTTGTTGAGCGGCTTTTCTGAACATGTTATGGAGGTGAGCTATTTGCTGTATCTTTTTTTCATTTACAATAATAAACCATGTTTATCTTTTATATTTACCAGTTTTGTTGAAGTTTGAATAGCTTTTTTCCCAGTATTTAGGTTTTGCTTGACATTTATTTGTATTATTTATAGAAGTTTTGTTTATTTCTGTAACCCTCACCAACAACAAAAACATATGTAAGAGATTCAGTAGTTTAGTCCTGTGCTACTGCAGTAATGAGTTTCTTATCAATGTGAAGCGATATTCATGTTTTTATCTTCAGGGCTGTAAACGTGAATCATTTTTTCCAACATCCACTACAGCTAAAACCATCGCTGGGGTCGATTTGGCAGTTTAACAAGCTAATTTACATCTTGTCTAGTTTCCAAAACTGGAGGTCTAATAAAGTGTCTGATTCTTTGTGTATACTGTATTTATTTAACAGACCGAGCATGTCAGGGCTCCACCTGGTGAAACAAGGCAGAGAGCGCAGGCGGATTGATCTCCAGCGGGACTTCACGGTTGCATCACCTGCTGAATTTGTCACTCGTTTTGGTGGAAACAAAGTCATTGAAAAGGTGTCAGATTTTACTACATCCAGTTCACTCAAAAGATGCCACAAAGCTTACAGACAAAGTTAATACTGTTCTCTTTATATGTTCTGTAATCCTGTTCAGTCCTCTCCAGTTATTTCAGGTGTACCTCATGGTTCTGTTCTTGGTCCTCTGCTGTTGATCATTTATCTTCTTTCACTTGGTCTCATTTTTAGAAAAATTGGTATTCGTTTTCACTGCCATGCGAATAACACCCAGCTCTACTTCACCAAGCCCAACACCACCCTTCCACCATCATTCCTTTTGGACTGCCTCCATGAAATTAAATTATGGTTTAGTCAAAACTTTCTTAAACGGAACTCCAAGAAAACAGAATTCCTCCTTGTTGGCACCAAGTCTACCTTATCCAAATGTAACATGTTCACATTTAAAGTTGATGATTCCACTGTTTCTCCCTCCCCTACAGCTAAGAGTCTGGGTGTCATCCTTGATAGCACTTTAATCTCATGTCAATAACATTACTCGGTCTGCATTTTTTCATCTTCGAAACATCAACCGTCTCCGTTCATTTCTTACTCCCACCAGCACAGCCATCCTTATCAATGCTCTTGTCACCTCTCAATTAAATTACTGCAACTCCCTCCTCTCAGGGCTTCCTCTAAAATATTGCATCAACTTCAAGATTCTCCTCCTCACTTTCAAAGCTCTCCATAACTTGGCACCTCTACCTCACTGATCTTCTTTATTAAAAAACCTGCCCGAAGGCTTCGCTCCTCCTTATCCATCTCTCTTGTTATACCTCCTGCTCGCATGACAACCATGGGATCCAGGGCCTTCTCCCACAAAGCCCCTTGTCTCTGCAACTCTTCCACACTACATCCGTAATTCTGATTCTTTTCCCTCATTTAAATCTAACCTTAAAACTCGCTTTTTCAAACTTGCTTATTCTGTTTAATGTCATTATGTATTTTACCATTAATTGTGTTTGATTTTATTGATATATGCCTTTTATGCTTTTATTTATTTATTCATTTATTTAGTATTTCTTGTTCTGTGACCTTGAGTGATTTGAAAGGCGCCTTCACATAAAATTTATTGTTATTATTATTATTATTATTATTATTATTATTATTATTATTATTATTTGTGAATGAAGGCTTATTACTAAGAACAATACCTATTAAAACTAACAAAAAATCCATAACTTTATTATTGTGACCTAATTAGACCCAATCAACATTATTAACTCAAACGCTTTCTTCAGGTTCTTATTGCCAACAATGGCATTGCTGCCGTTAAATGCATGCGCTCCATTCGTCGCTGGGCCTATGAGATGTTCCGTAATGAAAGAGCAATCCGCTTTGTTGTCATGGTGACCCCAGAAGACCTGAAGGCCAATGCAGGTAAGGTTTCTCTGAATATCTGTCATCCAAGACCTCATTCTGGTAGGAACCAATTTGTTCTCTTGATCTTGTGTTTTTATTGTGCTTAAAGTTCTTTTCTTTATGATTATGTTTTTATATTTTATTTTACAGAATACATCAAAATGGCAGATCATTACGTGCCTGTGCCAGGAGGAACTAACAACAACAACTATGCCAATGTCGAGCTCATTCTGGACATTGCAAAGCGCATACCTGTTCAGGTATAACCAAATGGTCTTTTTTCACAAGTTTTAGCTGTTTCTAATCATTAGCGTAACAGTTGAACATCTTGTTTTTATTTATTCTAGGCGGTGTGGGCTGGGTGGGGTCACGCTTCAGAGAATCCCAAACTCCCAGAGCTCCTTCATAAGCATGGAATTGCTTTCATGGGTAAAGGAAATTGGTCACTTTGTTGACCTGCTCATGTTAAGAAGTTTAGTAAACTTAGTTTTATTTTTTAACTGCCCTCATAGGTCCCCCAAGTCAGGCTATGTGGGCTCTTGGAGACAAGATTGCCTCATCAATCGTAGCTCAGACGGCTGGTATTCCAACTTTACCATGGAGTGGAGCAGGTAGGTCTTACATTCTGTTCTTCTGATCTTGTTGGGAATTATTGTTCAACAATCAACATTTCTAACTCTTTGGTTTCTCTAAATCAGGCTTGACAGTTGAATGGACAGAAAATGATCAAAAGAAAAAAATCATCAACGTTCCTCATGAGGTGTATGAGTGCGGCTGCATCCAGGATGTAGAAGATGGCCTCAAAGTAAGCCCAGAATCTAAATGAGAGTTCATATTGCCATGTAAATATGCATGTAAACTGCTAATGCTCATATGTTTTCTGGAAATCTGTTCTGTTTTCCAGGCGGCGGAGAAAATCGGTTATCCTGTGATGGTGAAGGCCTCAGAAGGAGGTGGAGGGAAAGGAATCCGCAAAGTCAACTGTGCCGATGACTTTCCTAATCTCTTCAGACAGGTAAGAAGAAATGTAAATACCTAAATTCCACGACAATGTTTCCTCTGTGATTTCTGAACACACAATTTTGCTTTTTGTGTGATGGTTTAGGTCCAGGCCGAAGTTCCAGGATCGCCCATATTTGTCATGCAGTTAGCCAAACACGCCCGCCACCTGGAGGTGCAGATTTTAGCTGATCAGTATGGAAATGCTATTTCCCTGTTTGGCAGAGACTGTTCGGTGCAGCGACGTCACCAGAAAATCATAGAGGAGGCTCCTGCTACCATAGCTACATCTGACGTGTTTGAGGACATGGAAAAGGTGAAACCAGTGTAGTTTGGATTATACAGATGGGTTTAATCCAGTTCAAGCCTTGATTTTAAGAGCCCATCTTTCCTCTTCAGTGTGCTGTGAAGCTGGCTAAGATGGTGGGGTACGTCAGTGCAGGCACAGTGGAGTACCTCTACAGCCAGGATGGCAGCTTCTACTTCCTGGAACTCAACCCCCGCCTGCAGGTTGAGCACCCCTGCACTGAAATGGTGGCTGATGTCAACTTGCCTTCTGCTCAACTGCAGGTCAGTCTGCCCACAAACCCACACATTTACAGATTACAGTATTATATTGCACTATTACAATTCATCCACTCATTCTGTATAGCTGAAAAAGTTTGCATTCTTCACTGTCATCACTGATTCAATGGGCCCCCCTGTCTCCTTGACAACCAGCTGCAGAAGACATTGTGATTAATTCAGGGGGTTCAGCAGCAATAGGTCACATGGGGGGTGTCTGCAGCGTTTGGGATTGTGTGTGTAAATAGGTCAGAGACAGTAGAGCAGCAGGGTTGAGAGAGCTGAGTCAAGCTGATTGGGTGTTAGTGTGGGAGGACACGCTCAGTGGCTCTGTGGATGACTAGTTTATTTAAGCAGCAACTAAAATCATTGTCTCACAGTTTAAAAGTTCTTGCATTTGTTTTGTAAACTGCAACATAAACTGTTCTGAATGTTTATACAAGCATTCAAAATAAATACTATTTTTCTGTACAGATACATTTATAGTTTTGTATTCACTGTTTATTTCCCCTTTTCATATCCAGCTAGCATCCATCCAGCCATTATCTTTACCTGCTTCCTCCTTTTTGGGTCACGGGGGTCACTGGTGCCCATGTCCAGCCATCACTGTGTGAGAGGCGGGGGACACCTGGACAGGTTGCACAGAGACAAACAACCATTCAATCTCTCAATCACATCTAGGGACAATTTAGAGTTACCAGTCAGCCTAGCATAAATGTTTTGGATGTGTAGGACACCGGGGTACAGTAGTCCCTCACTTTTCACAGGGGTTAGGTTCCAGACACCCCTGCGATAGGTGAAAACCCATGAAGAAGGGACTTTATATTTATTTTAGTATTTTTATATACAGTACTTTAAGGCTTTATAAACCTTTCTTGCAATGTTCTTAATGTTCTAAACTCTCTAAACTAAACTACTTCTAAACCCTGTCAGCAAAAGAGAGCAGACAGACTGATGCAATGGTTACTGAGCCAATCCTGGGGGTGGACTGCCCATCAGGAGCACCGGGACATTTCCTGGTGGCCTGGACCGCTCATTGATGCTTGATTATTTTAAATAAACAATCCACGCTGCTTGTGCGGCTCACTCGTGTATTAGACCCCCCCCCCCGCTCCCTCCTTTCTCTTTCTGAGGCTGTCTGTCACAGCAGAGCAGAAACACAGCAAGTTGCGTGCCCACCTGTTGTGTATCTCTGCTGTGAGGGGGCAGTGGGTCTGTCTTATACCCGAGTGAGCAGCACGGATTGTTTATTTAAAATTATCAAGCGCAAGTCGAACCGAGTCTTTAGTCCCTCTTGGCGATCACTGAGCGGGCTAGGCCACCGGGAAATGTCCCGGTGTTCCTGATGGCCAGTCCGCCTCTCAGCACACTGCTCTGGTTGGTTGCCTTCCATCAATCAGCCAATTGTGTGTTGTGTACAATCTTACATTGAAAACCAGCTAAAGAGTGAGTTCACTAAAGTTGACCCGTGAAGTAACGAGGGACAACTGTACCCGGAAAAAACCCATACATGCACGGAGAGAACGTGCAAACTCCACCCAGAAAGGCCCCTGGCCGGGATTCGATCTGGCGAGTTGCTTGCTGAGAAGCGGCAGCTCTACCAACTGATCCACTGTGCTGCTTAGCTTGGATACATTAATACATATTTTTAACACGCTTGTTTTCAGATCGCCATGGGTATTCCTCTTCATCGGATCAAAGACATCAGGATGCTTTATGGAGTCCAGCCCTGGGGAGACTGTCTCATTGACTTTGAGAGTCTGTCAAATACACCCTGCCCCCGGGGTCACGTCATTGCTGCGCGCATCACCAGTGAAAATCCAGACGAGGTACAAGATGTTCTCTTTACTTTTCGCAGAAAGTAGTTACTGCAAAAGGTAACGCTGATACGGTAGTTTCCAGTTTTTAAAGTGCTATTGTCTGTGTGATCACAGGGTTTCAAGCCGAGCTCTGGAACAGTGCAAGAGCTGAATTTCCGCAGCAACAAGAACGTGTGGGGTTACTTCAGTGTTGCAGCAGCAGGTGGGCTGCACGAGTTTGCTGATTCCCAATTTGGACATTGCTTCTCCTGGGGAGAGAATCGAGAAGAAGCCATCTCGTGAGTGAACATGGGGTTTTAAAACAAAATCGCATCATACACATTTCTTACCAGGTCTCTCTTGTAAATGAGTCCCTGAGGCTCAATGGGATTACCGGTAACCTGCCTAAATAAAGGTTGAATGAAAATTCACGTTTTGTGATATATACTGCCCCTACACCCACATAAATAAATAAATAAATAAACCTTCATCTATAGTAAGTAGATACTGAAATAACTAAAATATTTTCACAAGTTGGTTTTCCCTGCTGATACAGTCAGCAGCTTTTCTTTTCTTAAATAAGTTGGTTCCTGTGAACAAGTATTGCATTTAAACCAAGGAACTTGTTGTCTTTTCCTATTTGTAAAATATTCAAAATAGTTTATTCTTTAAAAAAAAAAAAAAAAAAAAAAAAAACGAAAAAAAAAAACAAGAAAAAAAAACTAGCAAACATAATGCAAACTTCTGTCCAAAGATGAAATGTCAAGATGTTTGTAGCTGGATTCAAGCTTTTCTTTTAATTGTGACAATCAGTCAAACTCAAACATGTACTTAAAATAATAATAATAATAATATTAATAATAATAATAATAATAATAATAATAATAATAATAATAACAATTTCCCAGGCTGAGCTTATTAAAGAACAGTTTATCTAATTATCTTAGTACTGAACAGTATGATAACCTAAAACTCCAGACTAAACTTAGAGCCATAATCAAAGCTTAAGGTGGTCCAACAAAACATCCATCCATAACCATTATCTTTTGTCATCCATTATTACTATCCATTATCCAGCCTTCACTGTGCAAGAGGCGGGGGACACCCTGGACAGGTCTCCAGTCCATCACAAGGACACATAGAGACAATCGAGACAAACAACCACTCACTCTCTCACTCACACCTAGGGACAATTTAGAGCTACCAATCAGTATAACATGCATATTTTTGGTCTGTGGGAGGAAACTGGAGTACCCGGAAAAAATCCACACGTGCACGGAGAGAACATGCAAACTCCACCCATAAAATTCCCCAGTTGGGATCTGAACTGGGCCAACCTTCTCACTGACAGGCAGCAGCTCTACCTACTTTGCCACCATGCTGCCCCCAACAAAACATCAGTTTGACTTTTTTTTTTGTCCCAGACAGTGTGTCTAATTTCTATGAAAGATGACCAACTCTTGTCTTCATTTTTATCTTTTTATAGCAACATGGTGGTTGCGCTTAAAGAGCTGTCTATAAGAGGGGACTTCAGAACCACAGTGGAATATCTCATCAAGCTACTGGAGACCGAAAGCTTTCAGCAGAACAGCATCGACACTGGCTGGCTGGACCGGCTCATTGCTGAGAAGATGCAGGTATGCAGATGTGCACTTGATGTCCTTCAAATAAACCATAATGATGGTAAATGTTTGTCACAGTCCAACGGCAACGCTGAAACTAAGCTTTGGACCAGTTTTGTGATGGTGTTAACTTTTGAAGTTAACTTCTTGGAGTCACATATTTTGTACAGAGTATTGCTCATTTAAGTTTTTTGTTAATGGTTTGTTGCATGCAGGCAGAGCGTCCTGATACCATGCTTGGAATTGTGAGTGGTGCTCTGCATGTAGCAGACGTCAATCTGAGGAACAGTGTGTCCAACTTTCTACATTCTCTGGAAAGGTAAATAAATATCTCAAATGACAGTAAAACCTTAAATGCTTGAATCGCTAATAAGAAAAAAAACTGTACTCTGTCCAGGGGTCAGGTGCTACCAGCACACACACTACTCAACACTGTGGACGTGGAGCTGATATATGAAGGCATAAAGTACGTCCTGAAGGTGACGCGTCAATCTCCCAACTCGTACGTGGTCATCATGAACAACTCTTTAGCTGAAGTGGACGTGCATCGACTCAGTGATGGAGGCCTTCTATTGTCCTATGATGGAAGCAGCTACACTACATACATGAAGGAAGAGGTGGATCGGTAAGATTAGACTAAACTTTAAAACTGCCATATCTTTTTTTTTTGTCTGGCCACGTCTTTTTTTTCTTAACTAAAATAAATATATATTTCAAAAGCTTAAATATTTGTTTTTGGTAATACTTTTTTTCCTCCTTAAAGTTATCGCATCACAATTGGAAACAAGACTTGTGTTTTTGAAAAGGAGAACGACCCCTCGCTGCTGCGATCTCCGTCAGCAGGAAAACTCATTCAGTACACAGTTGAGGATGGCGGACACGTGTTTTCTGGCCAGTGTTACGCTGAAATAGAGGTACAGGATGTTTATGCTTCTGTGTGTATTTGTCTCCAGAAAACAGATATGTTTTACTTTTTGTTTGCCAAGGTGTGCAGATATTAAGTTTATGGTGTTCATTTTCAGGTGATGAAGATGGTAATGACCCTCACAGCTGCAGAATCTGGTTGTATCCACTATGTTAAAAGAGCTGGAGCAGCTTTGGAGCCTGGGTGTGTCATCGCCAAACTACGACTAGACGACCCAAGCCGAATACAGCAGGTACTTCAAACTGTCCACACAACTATTTGTTAAATATCAAGTCTCTGCAGTTTTACAAAACAAACACGTGCTCCTGTTTTGTTCAGAATGTTTGTTATTTAAGTAAACACGGGTTTTAGATTAAAGTAGAGATTCACCAAGTTAGGTTTTGTGATCTGGTAACA
>JARVLU010000324.1:24662005-24675118 GCA_031762415.1 Simpsonichthys santanae
AATGTTTCTAAACTCTAAATGCTCTAAAAGAGCACAGAATGTCATGATATCAGCTCCCTGCCTCCAGATGTGCTCTCGGCCACGCCCACTTTCTCCGCTCTGCATGGATATCAGCTGATCTCCATGCAGAGCGAAGATCATCTGCAGGAGGAAGCTTCTCTTACAGCTGTGGGCTGCACACAGGTGCTAAATTATTTAAAACAATTTATTTTAAATTTTAAAAATCCATGCAGATCTTGTGGCTCATCCATCAATAAGTCAATTGTGTGTCATGTCCAATCTTACTTTGATAAATCACGATGGAGCGAGTCCGTGAAAAACAAACCTCGAAGTAGCGAGGGACTACTGTATTCTGCTTTGCTACTGATTCACTTTATTCAGAGAGATTTAAAAAAAAGGCTTAAAGCCATGAACTCTGTGGTTGTAATATATTAATTTAGTACATTTCACAAGGGAAAAATCCATCATTCATGGATATATATTTGAGACATTGCCCACCCCTGTTTTGACTTTGAAAATAATTTAGAAACCTTAAATTTTCCTCTTTTAATTATCAATTGTGCTTTTCAGCAATTGTTCAAAGTCACAGCCCCATATTTTAGCCTGACATCCCAACAATAAAAGGGTGGAATAATTCAACAACAAAATAAACTTAATTTTTGTTAAAGAACTGGTAAAGTTTTAATAATGTGGTGTTAAAGGCAAAGATCATGCCAAAAGTTGCTGCATTGTGTTTCACACTGTGGGTCAGGACGGGGTAGGGTCCACATCAGTGGACTAACAGTTTTGTTTGGCAAAAAGATCAAGGCAAGTCTGTGTGGGAAGTCAGTCATCTCTGGGAGCAACGAGTGGCGAGGCTCAGCTGAACAGTAACCTCAGAGCCTGGGCATGTTTCTCAGGGTGTGCAAGCAGAGAAAGAGCTGAGCGAGGCTGCTTATACAATCATCCATCATGGCTGCTGCCAAGATTACAGATTTTGAACAGAAAAAACAAAGAGGCCAGACTAAATGTGAAGTCAAGTCAGGAGTTATAGAAATATCACAAGATGATTATTTGCTAAATTGATTCATATGGAGTTTGAGTCACACAGACACACAAGTACTAAAACTTTCTGCCCTCATCGCTCTTTCTTTGTACAAAGCTCCAAAGGGTTCCTGGCAGAGCGGTTTCTTTGATCAGGGATCTTTCATGGAGATCATGCAGCCCTGGGCTCAGAGTGTGGTGGTGGGCAGAGCCAGGTACGTTCCAAAGCAAACAATGGGAAACACTGTAAATAATAAAGTGCTGTGTGATGTCATCATTGTGTATTTGATTAAATTAACTGCATTCAACCCATCACACATGAGATACGTCCAGGTGGACACCACATCATATGGGCATGGCTGGGAGTTGAGCCTGTGACTTTCTGGTCCCAAGTCGGCTGCCCTACCACTACACCACAGCTGCTCCAAAACAAAACAAAATTCATCCCCAAAAGATGTTGCATCAAAAACATTAGTCTTATGTTGTCATGATAGTGTCTTCATGATACTGATGCTGCATGGCCTCTCTTTACAGACTGGGTGGGATACCTACTGGTGTTGTTGCTGTGGAAACCAGGTCAGTGGAGCTGTCAATTCCAGCTGACCCAGCTAATTTAGACTCTGAGGCGAAGGTAAGTGGTGCTCAATGGAAACAGGTTCTGTACTTTCAGTCGACTTGTTTTTAATGCAGTTTTTCATATTTATGTAGATCATCCAGCAGGCAGGCCAGGTGTGGTTCCCAGACTCTGCTTTCAAAACAGCCCAGGCCATTAAGGACCTGAACCGAGAGGGTCTGCCTCTCATGGTGTTTGCCAACTGGAGAGGCTTTTCTGGAGGAATGAAAGGTAAGGCTGCTTCCTGATAGTCCATCCATATGGGATTAAACTTAGTGTTTTTCTAACCTGAACCAATTATTTTTAGACATGTACGACCAGGTGATAAAGTTTGGGGCCTACATTGTGGACGGGCTGAGAGAGTACAAACAGCCAGTTCTGGTTTACATCCCCCCTCAGGCTGAGCTGAGGGGAGGCTCCTGGGTGGTCATAGATCCCACCATCAACCCTCGTCACATGGAGATGTACGCCGATAAGGACAGCCGGTGAGTTCAACCAAACAAGACGATATTGTCTACAGTTGGTAGAAAATGAGCTTGAATTCACTTGAATGCTTCCTGTGTTCAGAGGAGGGGTGTTGGAACCTGAAGGAACGGTGGAGATTAAGTTCAGGAAGAAGGACCTGGTGAAAACCATGAGAAGAATAGATCCTGTCTACATGGCTTTGGCTGAAAGACTGGGTTAGTTCCTTTAACTCTAATATGTACTTGTTTTTTGTACAGGCATCTTTTTGTCCCACCGTCACAACCTTGTCCTCATTTTAGTTGGGGGAGCGATACATCAGGTGGGACCATGTGTGCTTTGAGCATCCTGCTTTATTTGGTGGTGATTGTGTCATCTTCACTGCACTTCCCCCGGGAGACGTGTCAATCACAGCCCCCCTCAGATCAATCACCGGCTCTCCTGCGCAGCCTATCGATTTTGGTTTGAGCCAATTCTCCATTAGGATTGGCGCTTTCGGCAGAACCGGTGGAACGGATGGTTACTGCGGAGGGCTGGAGAGCTTTCAGATTGGAATTGACAAAAAAATCAGCAAGGGGTTTGGAGGAGCTCCTAAACAAAATGCTGTCAGACAGACTTGATTCTTTGGTCTATTCTCACGTGGGATTGATGTTAATGGGATAAGGTGATAAGGAAAGGTCAACATGCTGAGGGAATGCTGTCTGATTTGAACTCCACCTAACATTCAGGGATTTTCTTTTAAGCATTTCTTGCACGTCTACTCAAACTGTGATCAAACCTTTATAAATACTGCAGTTCTATGAAATCATTGTTAATTTAAACTCAACAGGAACTCCAGAACTGAGCCCCACAGATCGAAAAGAACTGGAGTCTAAGCTTAAGGAGCGTGAAGAGTTCTTGCTGCCTATCTACCATCAAGTGGCTGTGCAGTTTGCAGACCTCCATGACACTCCAGGTCGCATGCAAGAAAAGAGCGTCATCACGGTGAGAACAAGACTTTTATGTGTTGCTTCAGTAGTACTGTTCAAGAAGTGAAAAAGATGAAAAGCCTCGATGGCGAGCATCAGTCTTGCTGCTGCTGCACCTGTCGAGTGAATAATGTTTAGTCTGACCAGCCTGAGAAACTCATCCTGGTAATTATCTCTTGATGACCCTGCTCCATCCCCTTTGCAACTACAGAGCAGCCTGCGGCGGCCCCATTTCATTCTGCACCTTCATACTGCCATTTTTCACACACGCACACTTTGCTCACATGACCAGAAGGGGGTTTCGTGGTTGGATAGCAGTCAGTGTTTTATTACACATGGTACTCATCTTTACCTCAACATGCCTACAGAAATCTCTCTGATTGTTGTTTCTTTAAAAACATCTTCAGGTGTTTGTGACCACATTATTTAAAGTTTATATTTCATCAGTACACATTCCTGCAGGCTTTACACTTCCATCTATAGAAAAATAAGGAGAGAAAAAAAACCAGACCCTTACCTTTATCATAACGAAGGCTATATAATTTTTTGGTCAAAGTACAGTGATAGTAGGCCTGTCACAATAACAAATTTTGCTGGGCGATTAATTGTCTCGGAAATTATTGCGATAAACGGTAATATTGTTTGAAATTTGACAATAATTAGTAATTATTGTCAAATTTAAGAAGAATCGTTGGTCAATTTGTTTTGCGTGTAGTACCTTTTTTGACCACCAGATGGCAGTATAAGACTGTTTGAATTGAAAGATGGATAGTGAGGGAGAGAGCAGCGTGTCTCTTTAAAAAAAATGGAATGGAGGCCCCTTGACGTGACATGAGCTGTCTTTCGTTCCTGTTTTTTGGGTTTAAAAATGGCGGACGCTTGGTATGTTTTGAGCTCTTTAGCATAGCATTTTTCCACACAAAGTTTTAATAAAAAAAAATCTGAAAACAAGTTTTCAGCTTCTTTTTGCAGCGAAAAACAACTTTTTACATGAAGGCACGGGTTTCGACCGTGAATTTTGGAGCTTCAACAAGACAAAGGTTTTTTTCCCGAGGTTGGCCTGTTAGCTTAGCTCGTAGCTTAGCTTTTCAGCTTAGCTGCTTTTAACAATCCAAAAACACGATTTTGGATGGTTCAAACGGATTTTAAAGAGAAAGGGAGGGGTCATTGAAAAGCACCGGAGTTGAGCCTTTTGTCATCCAGTGTCTTCAGTAGAAAGAGAGAGACGAAGAAACAATAAAGCCGATAAATGAAAATGAGGATGATCATTTTCATTTATCATGTGATTAATTGATTTATTGTTTATCTCGACAGGCGTGATAGTGAAAAAAATGCAGTAATAATAATAAATTTGAACGCATTCTTTATGATCATCTATTGTTGTCGTTGTTTGTTGTCTACTGTTGTCATGACTCTGTTAAAACCAGGTCTCTCTTGTAATTGAGTCCCTGTGGCTCAATGGGATTAACCTGTCTAAATAAAGGTTGAATGAATGAATGATACCCCCACACCACACACACACCACACACACACACACACACACACACACACACACACACACACCCAATAATTATACTCTACTATCAGAAAATATGCACAGTCTAAACATTTGATCAAGTTTGACAACGTGACAACCTTTAAGAACATCAGAACATAAACTGTATATTTTGCATTGAATTAATAATTTGGCTAATCTTACACCAACTGGTTGCATTTTTTCCCCTTAAGGACATCCTCGAATGGCAAACGTCACGTCAGTTCTTCTACTGGCGTCTGCGGCGTTTGCTGCTAGAAGACACAGTGAAGCAGAAGATCCAAGCAGCCAACAGCGAGCTAACAGATGGGCAGATCCAGGCGATGCTGCGCCGCTGGTTTGTGGAGGCCGAGGGAACTGTTAAGGTAAAACCCAAAGCACCATTTTAACATTTGCCGTTGAGTCTCTAGTTTTTCATTTGCTCAGAGGAAAAAAATACAGTACTATAAAAATACTATTTAGTTAATTTAGATCATTATTCATTAGATCATCTTTACATAAATGTTTGTTCTTGTCATAACCAAAACGAGTGTTTGACCCCAAAATACCCCAAACATCTCAGAGAAATTTTCTCATCTTTTTCTTACAACCACTGAAATGTTTTTTTTTTTTTTTTATTATTATTATTATTTTTTTATTGCTTTCAAATTGTTTTATACTTAACATTAATGTTCATCTTTAAACTCTGGAACAATCTACTTTGTACTCATTCAGGACAGATAAAGTTTTTCATTTATAATATACAGTACATGCATTTAGTACGATGGAGCTTTATGGCCACGCAAAAACAAAAAAGACATTGCCACACTATGAAAACAAAATTAAAAGCCATTAAATTACGAGAATAAAGTTGTAGGATTACAAGAATTAAGTTTAATCAAGTCAATTTTATGAGAATAAAGTCTAAAGAATAAATACTTTTTTCTCATGACGAGTCAGATCCACAATGCGACCCGTCAGTCAATCCATTAGTAGTATCAGCAAATGACCAATCCGAAGCTAAATGAGTTGTAATAGTTTCCTAACTCTAACACGATAAAGCAAGTTTACTGCATTTAACTGTGGTAAAATGAAGAATGTTTTTTAAACTTTGTTATTGATGCTCTTACTCAAAACGTGTTCCAATACTGGCTATAATCTACTGTTGTGTTTTAGCATGCTGCTTCTGGGATGCATAACGTGGCGCCATTATGTCATGACTTTCATTTTTGTTTCTGTTTGCAAACGGCGTTCTGTGAGAGAAACTGTGCAATCTGTCAGCATCAGATTATTATCAATATCAGGACTTTGAACCTGCTTACAGTAAAGTGGTATGCTCCAGCTCTCTGCAGGCCAGTAGCATTTAGCTTCACACTGGTCATTTGCTGACACGCCTACTGGATTGATTGACAGGTCACATCATGGATCCAACTAGTGGAAAGAAAATTAAGGACAGCTAAAAAAAAAGTGTTGTATGACTTTATTCTCGTAATTTTATGGCTTTTAACCTTTTTTTCTTAGCGTGGCAATGTTTTTATTTTTTTTATTTTTTTCTTAGCGTGCCTCTAAAGCTCCGTCGCAATTTAGAAACTTAATCGCTAAAATCAGTTTTTATTTTTTGTGTTATTAGTTTTGAAACTTAGTCACTGCTAACTAGCTAATCCTCATGAGTCCTCTGGTGTTTCCCTCACGAGCCTCTCATCCTGCTGACAGACTGCAGCGCCAACCTTTTGGACAGCTGCTGGTGACAGATGTTTTGTTTTTTTAATGCTGCCCAGTTTCAACAGTTTTGCATATCGGCACATGAACCAGTTGTCCAGCAGCTGTAAGCTGTAAGACAAGGGACTCCCTACAGAGGCAGATGAATCACATTCAGGTCAGCAGCAGCCTAAATAGCCTGCAAATAAGAAAACACCAGATAAGAAGGGACAGTGCTAACTGGTTAGTATCGAATAAACATTTATAGTAGAATGCTCAATGAAAATTAACATCCCTCTAAGATGTGGTTCCTTCCTGGCCGACGGCTCGGGTTCAGACCAGCAGCTGCTGGGGTGACAGGAGCCAGCTCGCTGTTTGAGATCTCTTAAGAAAAGGCCTTGTTAGCTCATACATTACCACAATCAGGCCTGGCTGTCTTAAGCCACTATTAATCACAGCCCTGGCACACGCAGATAGCAGAACAACACACTGTTTCTTAATTAAAAGCAAACAGATTAAAAATGATTAATAAGGGCATTAAATGTTTTTGTGGACCTCAAGCATGACTGTTCAGGAGAAGTAGGAGCCTATTAACCCACCAACACGCACACACACACACACACACACACACACACACACACACACACACACAGACACATACCCCCCCCCCCCCCACACACACACACACACACCAAATCTTTGTTAAGCCCTCCAGCCTGGCTTTGTTTGGGATCAGAAATGCCAGCACTCATGAATACTAATTTTCCTAACAGGCACAGTCAACAAGACTTCAAACCCTCAATTTTTGTTCTGCTGTTATTGATATTTGTTGATTAGAAAGTCGGCTTTTTGCATATTTATGTATATATGTATACTGTATGGGCTATATGAATTAAAATTAGCTTCTTTATTTTTTTTATTTTTTTATCGTTTGCCATCAGGTCACCCCTCATTCTACAAAATATAGTGGGGTGGGGGTTGTACTTTTTAAAATCATAAATACTTTGAATCTTGCTTTCTATGATTCATCCTCTGTCCTTTAAACACTCACAATTTTTTTTCATATAGCATATCCAGCTAAATATGATAGACATAAAAATAAACACCCTTGTTCTGTGGCAAATGTTAAAAAGTAATACAAAATAGTTTTTAGATTTTTTTTTTTTTTTTTTTTTTTAATTATTAATTTTTGTGAGTTTTCAAGCTGGTGCTTTGAAAACAGCCCTTCACTTCCATATACAGGCTGTCAAAGGATCCGGATCAGGTGAGGCAGCCAGAATTATACTGAACACCAGACTGCTCACACAAGAACAACATGTTGGATCAGTAGGTCTGTAGAAATATAGCCAAGGACCGAGTTATCATCCATTATTTCCTGAAAATCAAAAACATCCAGGACAAATGAGTAAATTTTGTCAGAGTCAAACGGACCGACTTCATTGCACCAACTTGTACCAGTGCTCTTTTTTTTCAACTGGAAGATTAGGATTCAGCAGTGATGTAGGCGTTTGGATTTAAGGGGAGGGATGGTACCAGACTGTGGAGAGACGCTGTATGCACCGGACCTGAGAAACTGGAAGAACTGGCCATGTTGTCAGCTCGCAGGCCTCTGTGTGCTCGTCTTCTCAGTCCTAGTCCAAAACAAATAACAGATCTCCACCAGAATCTGTTTTTCTCCTTCATCTCCACCTTTGAGCTTCCTTCTGTGTGACGGCACAGCTCCATCCTCCTTACACACTGAGTCGCTATCGCCCGCCTAACTCCCTTCAACTGTATTTTTCTTCTTACTGTAGTTTTTTTTAGATACTTGACAAATAACTTCGGACCGCACTCAGAAGGGGGTAGGGGTGGGGGTAGGGGTGGGGGTGGGGTGTCAGAGATGAGTGTGGATGAAGTATTTTATTTGCTGCACGCACCCGCTCCAAGTATGACAGTGATTTTCTGGGGAAAAAAGTGACATGAATGACTTAACGCTGGTTTTACTTGACCTATCAGCACAATTTAAAAGCTGGGTAATAATTTAAAGTCTTTACTTTTGACACAAAGTAAAACGTGTCACAGCGGCTGTAGTGCAGCGACTGAAATCACTCGTGTAATTTGAGAGTTGCCGGCGTGTCCATCGACTCCAGAGGGTTTAATAACAAATGCTCCTTATGATCAGATTAGTTTTAATAAAATGTTTATTTTAATGTAAATACTAGCAAATACCAGACAGTGTTTTCAAGCTGAGTAGGTCCGTCCAGGACTGGAGTCTTCTGGTGTTGCTGCGTCTTCTTGCCTTTGTGGTAGCTCGTACATGTACAGAGCAGGCCCTCCTTGCTGAGCAATAACTTCACTCCGAGCAGTTCTGTTTTCTTCTTCATCACTTACTGATAAATCATCAGAGATATCCTCTAAATCACTGCAGGTTTCTCCACTGACATCATCCTCACTCACACTGTCCTGCCTGTGGCTCGGTCCTTTCTTGACGTCATCAGCCTTCGATAATCATTGGCCGTGCGCTTGGGTGTTTCTGTCACTGGATGGTTATATTATCTTTTTTTTTTTTTTAACACTTCCTGACTCAAATGTGAAAAAAAAAAAAAAAAAATAACCATTGTATTGTACTACAGTGGTTACCCGTTAAGGGCACTCTGGACTGTAATGGTGGGTGTTGGACTTTAACGTCTGTGATTCTTTCAGGCGTATCTGTGGGACAACAATGAAGAAGTGGTCGCCTGGCTGGAGAGGCAGCTAGCTGAAGAAGAGGGCGCTAGATCCATTATTGATGAAAACATCAAGTACATCCGCCGAGACCACCTTCTCAAGCAGATTCGCAGGTGATCATTTTGAACAATGAAGCTTTGAAGTGGTAAAACATCAATAAAAACTAACTCATTCTCCACCTTCGTTTTGTCCAGCCTCGTTCAAGCCAATCCCGAAGTTGCCATGGATTCCATCGTTCACATGACCCAGCACATCTCGCCTACGCAGCGAGCCGAGGTGGTGCGTATCCTGTCCACTATGGAGACGCCAGCCTCCTCCTGACGACCTCTTGCTGGCTCAGACACAGCTCGGTGCACGACCACAGCCCGGAGAGCCCCGGCTCAGCCAGCTCTGCTCTTCTCTGGGACCTGGGTGGAAGACCAAGGCAGGAGGAGCCAACGCGATGGCCCCTGGTAGCTGCCAGGTTACTGATGAACCGTTGGCAGTGATTCTCTGCAGGACTTTAGCTGATCAGTTAGCTATAACATATTGTAAATGACCTTTCACGTGTGTTAGTTTTCATTTAGGTATGTGAGTTTTATTTTAAAGTGCAGTTTCGTAAATGACAATGTGAAAATACATCGGGACTAGTATTTAAATCTATTCTTAGAGTTTACAAAGAAGGCTCGAAAGGATGTGTATGCGTTCATAATAGTCACTGGCTTCCATTCATTTTGACCTGGAGTGTTCAGTGTAATATATTTTTAAAAAATGCTTTAGCTTCGATAAAATGCACCTTGCTTTGTGACATACGCTTGTTAAGATTTACAAGTGTTTTGATGATGAGCTCAACAGTGACAACACATCACCTGTAGAGTTAGCCAAAATGGTCTGACGGATGTTGCTCGGCTAAATGAGAAGCACTTAGCTACTGAACAATGGCAGGGACCACTAAAGCAGATTTTGGCCGAGGTCGCTCAGCAGGGAGCGGGGACAGGGTCCCTTTTAGACACCGACTGTTTCACAGTTACCCTGCAGCGAGCAGTGGGCATCTCGCCTCCCAACAAAACCACAGCTGTCCCTTCTGTTCTCCCACCACACATGCTGCTTAACAGGCACTTTAGTGCTTACTGTTCCCGCACACTGCAGCCAGACTCAGACCTGCACGGTTTTCACTGCTGCACATCTCTCAGACAAATATGGAAACACGTGCACGCACAAAGTGACAGAAACGGTAACGCACGTGGAATGAGTGAAAGCTTAAATAAGAACGACTAATGCATCAATCTAGAGAGAGAAAACAGGAAAAAAAAAGGTGGTTTAGGGAGAAGTTTTAGTTGCTTTTGCACATTCGAGCACCACAATAGCTTTAGGTCTTTAACCAAAGAGACATATAAATTTATTATTTGATAAATCAGAAAATATTTATTCAAAAATAACAAATACTGCTGTTCAACTGGCTTGATGTCTCGTTCCTCATCAGATGTGGTGTTTGATTGTAACTCTCATCCACTATGTTTCTATTTCAAGTCTGTTAATGAATTGTTACATTGTAAATAATAATTCCTTAAGGCAACGTCTAAATCACAAATGACTGTCATGAGTTTGTTACAAAAAGTCAAATGATAGAAAACTCGTAAAAAAATTGAACATCTCCATGGCTGAACAGCTTTACACTGTTTTGTTTCTTTAGATCATCGTGTCTTTTGTTTTGTTGAAATCCTACTGGCTTTGTGGAGATCTGTGCCTTCTCTGTGTTCACATGCACCTGCAGGCTAGTTGCTTTATAAGTAACTTTTTTTTTTGTTTGTTTGTTAGTGCGAGGATGGATTTGAATTAACAGGGATGAGCTCTAAACGTCTGTAACTCCATTAAAGCTGATCAACTTGTTTCAAGTGTTTGTGTCAAAAACTTTTAACTTCTCATCACTGAAGACGCGTTCGAACCGAAAGGAACTTTTCAAGAATTTGCACTAATTCAATTTGACAAATATTTTTCTGCGTTGAGGATTCATGGGACAGATAATCACATCACAGGAAGCCTCATTAATTTCAGCAGTCAGAACAAAGTATACCAGTCCGGAGGGACGCTATCTGATTCCTTGAAAATGATCCCGTCCTTCAAGTCCACAGATAATTATTAAAGTAGCATTTTCTTTCTGGGTTTTAGACTTCAACAGTATTAAGGAGGATGAAGCAGATCAAACAAATATTGAGGGATCTATCTCATCCTTTTTGCTGTTTCTTTTATATCATCCCCTTGGCTCTGTCAACTCTATTACCGTCCAACCAACAAATATGTAAGACAAATTGAGTTGCATGCACCCAATACCCACCACAATTATAGCAGACCCAATAAGAAAATGAGTCATTTGGATGTATAATTGGAAATGTGCCTTGCTTGGTCTCCCAGGTCTCCCAGAGGGTTTTGCTCATTTGTGGTGGCACGCAAGGCTGGCTAATTTTGCTTTTAATGACTGACAAAATGCAGAATCAGGTTAGTCCTCAGCCACCAAAGGAAAGAGAAGAGTTTCCGAACACTTTCAAGAAATCCCCAAATTTCTAGTTTAACCGTGGGGGCCCCAGCTTTATGGATTAAACTGAAATCGTATCTGCTTTCTTGATCGCCTTCAACAATTAAAGCCTTCTCATCTTTATAGTGAAAACTGTGGAGAGTTCTAACTGACAAACCCCAGTGACTGCCAGTTTTAGGCAATAACAGTAACGCAAATCTATGAAGGAACGGCGAGAAATAAAAAAAAAAAAAAATCAGTGCAATGAAACTGAAAAGGAGGCATTAATACAGCACAGAGACTGGGCACAATCACGCATCCGAGGCACCCATAATTCCACACTGACGCGTCTCAATGACTTCACAGCACTTGAGAGACAAAGCCTGTGACCCAGTTGCAGGATTCCAATTAGCGGGGTGTATGCAACAGTTGATATGAAAAGAGAACAGGGTCTTTACAGAGCCCCAGGGCTGTCTGATTACTGCCTGAAAACACGAGTCTTTTTGCCCGTGACAAAGACTGGAGTGACACACAGGGAGTGCCAGGCCTCAGCTGCTTCGCCTCTCTCCAGGCTGAGGATTTTGAAGAGCTCAGCTCATCTCTGCCGTTCATGCCAGCCCTTCTTTTTGTTTAATATTTTAAGCAGACTTATTAAAGTGTGACTGTAAATGATAGATACAAAACTGTTTAAACACATAATTTGGTGATGTTTTCTACAAAAATCCACTTTTCTAAGGCACAATAGTTGTAAAAGCAGTAAATCAAAAGTTAATCAAAAGTTAAACTTTAAAAATGAGATTTAAAACATTTTAGCTTTTTTAAAGCTTACACGTAACACTATGGTTTTTGTTTTTTGTAAAAAAAATGTTTTTCTATGCAAGAACATGAGATTGCAGAGAAGGCAACAAGGCAGTCTGAAACGGGTCAAAGATCACAACCATCTGTGATAAACATGTAATTCACACTTTCAGTCAGCCTCAGCTAATTAAATATTAAAAGAATGCTGTAGGAAGGCAGAGAGAAAAGTTAATGCACAAACAGAAAAACCTGCTGTAGATGCAAGAGGACTTCACGATAAGATCCTAAATTTGGATGTCACAAGTTGAGAATAAATTCATTTCAATTCAATTCAGTTTATTTATAAAGTGCCAAGTCACAACAGAAGTCATCTCAGGGCACTGAACACAAACATTCATATATATATAAAAATAATTTAACATTATTTATCTGAGGAGCAGACTGCTTGAGTTTAACTCCATCGCAGAATTCTCCTCTTGAGCAAGCATGAAGGCGACAGTGGAAAGAAAAAACTCCCTCATGAGGAAGAAACCTTTAGCAGAACCAGGTCCAGAACAAGCGACCATCTGCTTCAACCGGCTGGGTTTGAGAGGAACAGATACACAATGGCAGGTCAAGAATCACATGTTAATTGAAAAATAGTATATTAATAATGTGTTATGTGTTGTCATTTTGTGTTCCCATACAACGGAGAAATTGGCTCTCTGCATTTAACCCATCCGGCTCAGTCCTCACCTCCTTCTACAGGTGTACAGTGGAGAGCATGCTCCAGCATCAACGTGTGGCATGGAGGCTGCACAGCTGCAGAAAGAAAAGCTCTGCAGAGAGTGGTGAAGGCTGC
>JARVLU010000324.1:24743082-24757344 GCA_031762415.1 Simpsonichthys santanae
AATATGTTTATTTTGGGGGGGGTGGGGTGGGGGGGGGGGGTGATGGTGGTGCAAGGTTATGGGTTTTGGGTTCTGTTTATTACATTTATGATTCAATTCAATAAAATAAACAAACTTAAAAGGTAACAGATCATTGTAAAACGGTTTATTTACATAATGATATTAATTGCTGGATACGGCCCCCGAGCTGTTGGCTTTCAGAAACTGTGACCCCCCCCCCCTGAGCAGTTTTGTTGAATACCCTGTTCTAAACTGTACAAACAACTAACATGCACTGGGTAAATGTTATTTAATTGTGTATTATTCTAACTCTTTCCTGGAAAATATCATACCAGTGTGCAACGGGGATGCCTAAATGACATTTACTAATGGGTTATTTTATGGCCTAGGGAAGAAAAAGGAAAAGCGGAGGGGGTGGTGTGTGTGCAAAAAATGAGTTCCTCACCACGGTGCAGCAGAGAGGCCAGAACCACCAGAGGAGAGCCAGACCCAGGAGCAGCATGAGGATGAGGAGAGCTATGACCAGGATGGTCCCATCAGACTGTAACACAGACACATTCATCAACCCAGATGTTCTGCAGGAGCCAAGTCTGTCAGCTTAAAGCTTTGAACCGACAAACTCTTTCAGCTTCATCCTGGGACATGCACTGTTACACTGTAATGCTGCACAAACGTCTGAGTTCATTTGCAGCTTTTATTAAAATGCCTGACAAATGAACTGTGCTGTGCAGACTGCTGTTTTGAAACCAGCTGGTCGTGTGGGTTGGAAAAACACTTGAGGGAGCGTCGCTCACTGTTTCACTTGAACTCACGCAGCTCATAGTGGTAATGGTGACTGAACTGGAGATGAAACTGAGGCCCTCGTTCATGCTGACGTAAAGATTTGCAGCCCTGGAGGTGAAAATGAAAACAAACAAACAAAAAAATATATATTTTAGCTGTTTACAGTAAGTATAATTATTTTATTTTATTTTATTTAGAAAATCAAAAGGGTGTCCAAGAAAACTTGGCTTTAATTTGAAGCTTTTGAAGGACTTACATCCCCTCATCCTGAAGCACCGGTGCAGGGCAGAGAAGATACGTGTCTTCAACAATCAAGGGCTTCATCACTGGAGAAGAGGATGGAAACAAATCACGAGAAGGGCTAAAACATTGCTGTCAACAGCACCTGTAGCTCCTAAATCATGAGGTCCTACCCAGTATAAGTCCTTAGATGAGGATGTTTAGTATGATTCCATTGAACCAGGTGTGTCGGAGCAGAGAAACAAGTAAGACATGCAGGACAGTGGTCCTCAAGGACCAGGATTAGAAACCCCTGACTTGGAGGAACTGCTGCTGATTCTGGGGGGCTGTCAGATCAGCTGTACAAATAAAGAGATCATTTGGTGCGTAGTGGATCTTTTTAACTAATTACATGGCCTCTGGTGGTAATGGTTGGGTCTTCAAAGCAAAGGGGCTAAATACATGCGAACACATCACTTGTTTATAATTATTTACCACAAGTTCTCCCACCTTTTAATTTTATTAATCTGAAGTATTTCTGTAGCATTATTACCATCGATCCATCAATCCATCCACCCATCCATCCACCCATCCATCCATCCATTATCGTTACCCTGTGGGAGTCACTGGTACCCATGTCCAGCAGTCACTGTGTGAGAGGTGGGGGACAAACTGGTCTCCAGTCCATCACAGGGACACATAGAGACAAATGAGACAAACAGCTATTCACTCTCTCACTCTCACCTAGAGACAATTTAGAGTTACCAGTCAGCCTAACATGCTGTTAGGGAATTTTTGGTCGATGTTTAAGGATGTTTCTAACTGCTATAGCTGAACATGCTAACTGTCCATGAGCCATATGTTTGGGTTAGCAGAGAGAGCTGGGTGAGGAGCTAGACGAGACTACAGTGTGTAGCTGTTGCTCCAAGGACACCTGTGAGTCTGTGGGTTGGTTGAACTGCTAACAGTACAAAAACAAGCTTCACACAGTACTCATGGTATATTCTTGTGACTGCACTTCATGCGTGTACTTCCTGTATATCTGTGTAACCTGTCCAGAAAATACGTCCTTGCAAGTAAAAACAGTTAAAAATCTTCTCCTGTCATCGTGCGGCTCCAGTAAGTGAGAATATTTTTCTACAACGTTTTGGTCCTTCAAGCCGAAGTCAAACCAGCAACCTGAAGATTCACTAACACATGCATGTTTTTGGTCTGTGGGAGGAAACCGGAGTACCTGAAGAAAACCCACTGAGAGAACATGCAAGCTCCACCCAGAAAGGTCCCCGACCGGGATTTGATCTGTCGACCTTCTCGCTGAGCAGCAACAGCTCCACCAACTGAACCACTGTACTTTTAATCAAACTTAAAAGCCATTGAAAACCACATTGTAAGGCAACTATATCTAAAGGGGGTGAATACTTTTTCAACCCACTGTTCTTTCATTAACAACCTGTCTGAGAGAAGGAAGACAACAAAAGAAAACAGTTCTTCATTGTTTTTTGTTTTCAAGGCAAAATCTCCGTCCTCTTTCTTGTAAATTGACTCCAAGAGGCCTCGCCATGCTTGTTCTGGCAGAGTGACAGCATACCTCAGAACTGAGAAGATCAACTCGAGCAGCTGATCTGACTGGAGACAATAAAAGAATGATGGAAAAGGGTGGGGTGGTGGAGGTGGTGCTGCCAACAACACAGCTGCAGGCCAGAATGAGGCCTGAGCATCAGCATCTCTGCAGCGTCCAACACAAGTTACCCATTTAAGGCAAAGGATGAACAAGAAAACATGCAAGAAACCCAGTTAAGCTGATGGGAATTGATTTTGTTTCTTCAGCACATTTCAGGAAGACCTACTGGGGTACAAAGTTTGGTAGCCATCCAGTTCAGGATGTCTTATTGGACAGTTCACTCCCTGCTCAACCAGAGAGGTCATTTTACGGCGAGTTACAGAGTTAAGTATTGACCTGCAAATTACGTGGAGTTATGGGATTATTGTGGATGTCAGATGAAGACAAATCAGTGATGCATGCTGTCGCCAAGGTACTGTATATTTACAGAAGACTGTAAAATCTGTTTGACTTTATACTTATCTGATTTTATTGAGTCAGTTGTGTAGAACAATCCCTGTTGGGTCAACACCTCAGATCAATTTGACAACAGATTTAACGTGTCACTGGCAGACGAATGAGCTACAACCAGGAGGTGGTTGGATGCAAATGAGCCCAATCGTGTTATATCTTTGTTAATGGCATGTTTTCCATGTTAAACATTGATTTTATGAGTTACAGACGACAAATCTTAATCAAAAGGTAGATTTTATTGAAACAATGGAGATGAATTTTCATTTCAATGGAGAAGTTGCTTGGACCTTCTCATTTTCCACTTGACAAGAAGAAATAAAGGAAGTGTTTGTTTGTGTCTTGTCGTGCAGTGATCACACAGTTGTCCACTGAAACATCTGTCATCAAACTGCAGACAGCGTGTGACAACATCTGCCAACTCCCTGCAAGTCCGACTGCCTTTGCTGCTACTTTTTCCTGGAGACACAAACTCAAACATTGATTCATCTGTTGAACACATGTAGTTGCACTGTGCTGCCTTCCTTTTTACCATTTGACTGGATTTATGAAGCACGCAGAGGGCAAGTGAGGCTGTCGAATGAGAGGAATGGTTTTAATGTCATACCATCAAACTCTGGCAGACTCAAAGTTCAGGCTTCATCAGCTGCTGCAGGGAAAGGTGGGCGATTGTGTCATAGCCTGTGCTTGTTCGTGTATTTATCTGTTAGCAAAATATCTTGTGATATTTCAATGTAACTCAAAGTAAAGTATCTCAACACGTCTTTCATCCCCCACATTAAAAATGTTACTAGAACTGCCTTTTTCCACCTGTGTAATATCACTAAAACTAGAAACATCTAAAAATGATGCAGAAAAAACTGGTTCATGCATATTTGTCTCACCTAGAGTGAACTATTGCAATGGTTTATTGTCTGGGTGTCCCAAAACTTCTTTAAAAAGTCTTCAGTCCAAAATGCTGCTGCCAGAGTCTCAACTGGAGTTAGTGGGAGAGATCATCTCTCCAGTTTTAGTTTATCTCCATTGGCTCCCTGTCAAATCCAGAACTGACTTCAAAATCTTGCTTCTAACCTACAAAGCTCTCAACAATCTAGCTCCATCTTATATTTGAGATCTTGTTGTTCCATATTTTCCTAACAGAGCACTTCACTCTCAGACTGCAGGCTTACTCGTGGTTCCTAGAGTTTCAAAAAGCAGAATGGGAGGAAGATCTTTCAGTTGTCAGGCTCTTGTGAAACCAACTTCCAGTTTCTGTCCATGAGTCTGACACATTGTCCAGTTTTAAGACTTTCCTTTTTGATAAATCCTATAGTTAGGGTTGGCTTCTTATGCTGCCTTGAGGACAAATTGACCTCATTTCCTTCAATGAATTGTTAAAATTAAATATTTTTAATTTGAAACTATTTGTCTTTTGCAATTCTTGACCTGCCATTGTGTATCTGTTCCTCCTTCTTGTTCCTCTCAAACCCAGCCGGTCGAAGCAGATGGCCGCTTGTCCTGAGTCTGGTTCTGTTAAAAGTTTCTTCCTCGTGAAAGAGTTTTCCATTTCTACCAGAGCTGGCCCGAGGCATAAGCATCATAAGCAGCTGCTTAGGGCCCCCAGGCCACTAGCCCCCCCCCCCCAAGTGGAATTGAATTTATTTTATATGAAAAAATAAAAAAATAATAAAAAAAGATTTTTATATGATTCTTGTTAGAAAGCCCAAATTGTTTATGTGTGGTTAGTTTGTTTGCTGAGCTAAGTTATATTTGACTGTATCTTATTTTATTTCTGAATATCCTGATTCCTACGGTTTTGAATGCACCTGCATGTTCTGATGCACTGTTCTGTGTAAAGTTCACTGTTGCCTGCGGTAAAGTCTTTTTCTCTCCAACATGGATATATTTTTATTTTTTGAGCATCTCTTGTTGGTTTCCTGGTTTACTGCTGTGTGTAGATGACAGAAGGTGAGTCTAATGATGTTATATCATTTAGTCTGGATGTTAATATCATTTAGTCATGCAGAAATTAAGTTGCATGTAGTGTGCTGTTAAAGCTAATAAGCCTAGTTATACTCTCCATGTGCCTCATGTGAGATATCCGTTTATTTTACATGAGTAAATTATACTTTATATTGCTTTAGTATTGAATATAGTCCTTTGCCACCTTAGTTATGATATGTTTGTCTTGCCTATACTGTAGTGATACGTTAATAGTTTTTTATATTGTTATTTCAGAAACACAACAAATACATCAACTTGCTGCTCTAAACTAGTTAATTTCCCGGTGAACACTAAACCCTCTGCTTTGTAATTCTATTACATACATCAAAGTTTATGCTCAATAATCCAGGTAAAGTAATCCAACAATGTTCAACAGGTCATCTGGACACTTCCTTTTGTTTGTCTCTCAACAACCAAAAAAGGAACTGTCCAGATGACCTGACTGAACATTGTTGGATCTGTTACACACAATTTCATTCTAAAGTTGTGCCTTTTTTTTTACAATAATATATGTGTATAAATAGATAGATGGGAGACTGTGGGATGAAACAAGACTCATTTGACTCTGTGATGGAGTCAAATTCAAAGCAGTCTGCTCCTCAGATAAATAATGTTCAGTTGTTATTTTTATATACAGTTTATACAGACTGTCTGCATTGTGATGGATGTGTTTGTCTTTTTTTATTATTTGATTTGTTTGATCTTATTTCATTTTATTTTATTCAGTATGGGCTACTATTTGTCTCAAAATTAAGATTAATAATGTAGATGAATGTTTCTGTTCAGTGCCCTGAGACGACTTCTGTTGTGACTTGGCGCTATATAAATAAACTGAATTGAAATGAATTGAATTCTCTAATTTGTAATTGTTTGATTTGTCATACCTGTCAGATCGGTGTAATTTGGTTTTTTCTGGATTATCTAGGTTCTCTTAGCGAGTTTCTGTTTCTTGTATTATTTCTGGTTAGTTTAAAGTCTTATATGTGTTTCTGTATTAGATCAATCCTTATTTTAGTGGATCATGTCCATTCTGCCCTCAGTGAGCACACAGTGATTTTCCACTCCTGCCTGCCTCTCTCACCTGCCAGCTATCAGTAATCAGTTTCACATGTTTCCACTGTTTTCTCTCTATACAGCCAGTTGTTGTCAAAACAAGCAGCCATATGTAGCGGTCAGACTGCCCCTCCTGTACCTCCTAGTAGGTTTAAAGGTATGTTGTTAGCCTTGGTAGTGATGATAATAGGCTCTGATTTTAGCTTTGTTAGCGCTCCTAATAGCTTCACGTGGTTAGGTTTAGAGTAAAGGGTCTTGGTTAGGTTCAGGCACAAGGGTAAGGGGGATAAGTTTAGGGTTGGTCCTCTGGCTCAGGTGTAAGGTTAGGTTTAATAAGCTGAAGAAAAAAAAAGAGAAAAAAAAAAAAGACACTTCCTGGTTTACCCCGGCGAGACGCTGCCTATTATCAGTGATAATAACGATAATAACGTACCTTTAAACCTACTAGGAGGTAGAAGGAACAGTTTCACTGCTACATATGGGGATGACAACAACTAATAACGGCCATTGAGTGAACTGAAAACATTCAAAGCGGGTGTCAAACCCTCACTGCAGGTCATTGCTTTCACATCTGTCTCAGTCCTCCTCATCTTACCCTGTGCTCTTTAAGTTGTAAGTTGTTGCTGCCACGCAATCTTTTTATTTTTTTATTTTATTTTTGGTTTAATAAATGCATTTTTAATTTAACCTCCTTTGCTCCTCGTGTTTGCCTGCATGCATCTGGGTCCAAACTGTGACAATTTCACAGAATCAAGCAATTTGGCACCAAACATTATTATTGTTATTATGAACACGAGCAAATTATTTTAGAGCACAGTAAATGTCATCTGTCAAGTCAAACATCTGTATGAGAACATAAAAATGGGTAGAAACAAATAAGACAGAACTTACTTAAAAAGGAATGTATCTTATATAAAGTCTATAAAACAAAACAGCTTGGTGCTGCAAATCTGGGCATAAAGTAATGTTACATTTTTGCTAATTTATTGCTAATCATTACCAAATGCTGTGTATAAACTGCCAAAACTGAAATATTTCTTACATTATGTATTTTCTTTTTCTGATTCCCATATAGGGTGCTACTGTTATCCTTTGATTTTCTATTGAAGTTCATGAATATTCACAGCAGAACTGAGGTGAATGAAAAATAAATAGTGGTAAGATTTTTATAAAAAATAAAATCTTTAATGAGTTATTACTAAGCGCTGTCTTTAACTTCCCTCTTTTGAAACAGTCTACTGTTTCACTCAAGTTCTGCAGACTATAATTTATAATTTAGAACTTGAACAACCAGTTTTCTTTATGAAAATAAATTCAGGATTAACACTTTGAGATTCTGAAGGGACTCGTGAACTTTTGCTTATTTATAGTTTGTCAGTTATGCACAGTCAGGGCAACTTTTTATTCAAGATCTATTAAAAATAGATCAAGAATAAAAATAAAATAAAAAAACTCTTAATGCTCCACACACAGTGGCGCTTGGAAGTTTGAGACATCAGATTTTCACACAAGTCCTAAAAGTAGATAAAGAGAACCCAGTTAAACAAAAGAGACAAAAATATTATACTTGGTCATTTATTTATTGAGGAAAATCATCCAATATTATATATTTATGTGGTAAAAGTATGTGAACCTTTTCTTTCAGTGTCTGATGTGACTCCCCATGCAGCAATGACTGCATCTAAATGTTTCCAGTAACTGTTGATCAGACACTGGTTTGGAGGAACTTGAGCTCATTCCTCCGTACAGAACAGCTTCAACTCTGGATGTTGGTGTTTCCTCACATTAACTGCTACTTCAGGTCCTTCCACAACATCTGGATTGGATTAAGGTCAGGATTTTGACTTGGCCAGTCCTAAACACGAACATTATTCTTCTTGAACCGTTCTTTGGTAGAACATCTTGTGTGTTTAGGGTCATTGTTGCTGCATGACCCACCTTCTCTTGAGATTCATGGACAGATGTTCTGACATTTTCTTTTATAATTATCTGATATGACTCAGAATTCATTGTTTCATCTATGATGGTAAGCCATCCTGGCCCAGATGCAGCAAAGCGGGCCCAAATCATGATACTACCATCACCATGTTTCACAGATGGGATAAGGTTCTTCTGCAGGAATGCACAGTTTTACTTTCTCCAAACATAACACTTTTCATTCAAACCATAATGTTCTATTTTTGGTCTAAAACTTTCTTCCAACAGTCTTCTGGCATGTCCTCATGATCTTTAACAAAGTGCAGATGAGCAGCCATGTTCTTTGTTCTTGCGGCCCTGCCATACACACCATTGTTGTTCAGTGTTCTCCTGATGGTGGACTCATGAACATTAGAGGCCTTCAGTTGTTAGAAGTTACCCTGGGGTCCTTTGTGACCTCACAGACTATTCCACACCTTGCTCTTGGAGTGATCTTTGTTGGTCCACCACTCCTGGGGAGGGTTTCATTGGTCTTGAATGTCCTCAATTTGTACACAATCTGTGGGACTGTGCGTTGGTGGAGCCCACACTCTTTACAGATGTTTTGTAACATTTTCCAGCCTGATGAGCATCAACAACACTTTTTTCTGAGCTCCTCAGAAATCTTTCTTCCTGCCATGATCCACTTCCACCAACATGTTGTGAAAATCAGACTTTGATAGATCCTGTTCTTTAAATCAGACAGTGTCCACTCACACCTGATCATCATCCCATTGATTGAAAACGCCTGACTCTAATTTCACCTTCAAACTAACTGCTGAGAAGTTCACATGCTTTTACCACTCACAGATAATAATTGGATAATTTTCCTCAATAAATAAATGACCAAGTATAATATTTTTGTCACTTTTTTTTTAAACTGGGTTCTCTTTATCCACTTTTAGGACTTGTGTGAAAATCTGATGATGTTTTAAGTCGTAGTTATGCATAAATACAGAAACTTATAAAGATCTCACAAACCTTCATTTCACTGTGTTCTCTTCTCATTAGACATGGATCAGTTTGTAATCTACAACTCAACCTGACCAGTGAGTTTGATCAGGGATGTGAGATGAATTGTTGCAGTCATTTAAATGCTATACCATCTCACATGCTGACAGTCATGCCCTCTTAGTTTTTGCCCCATTTTTTATGCACACTGGTGCATGTGCACTTCCGACTGACAGCTAAGACCAAAACCTTGAATCCATCGTAAAGCTGAAATGCCACACAGCTAAAGTCACTCGTAACTTTAGCTGACTTCTCACCTTCATCACACTTTGGAACATCGCCGCTCCAACTGAGGTCCCACTGGCACATGAGGATCTCAGAGCCCACCAGCGTGAACCCAGGGTAGCACTGGTATGTGACGACGGTGCCGTGGATCAGGTCAGGGTGGGAAGTGCTCTTCCACCCATTGGGGATCTCCGGTAGTTCTGGGCAAGTGTCATTTCTCGGCACCTCTGTTGGTAATCAAGTCAACGAGTTATGCTGCCATTTTTTTTTTAAAAAAGCCAACATTTTTGAATGAAAAAATCAAGATACAGGAGCAAAATAAATGAAACTGTAATTTTTGGAAGATGCTTGTTTAAGAGCCTCGAGGAAAGCCAGGCATCTGTATGCAACAGCCTCTGCAGGGAATCAATGTGAATGCACAATTGTGTGTATTTATTTGTTTTTTGTGCTCTAAACAGCCACGGTTAGAGAGAAAAATGTAAATCGAGGCTTGTGATGTGTGCTGGAAGGAGCACAGCATGTGGTTTGGCACCCGTCAATCTGGGCCTCCCTCAGTGCTGCATACATGGCCAGCAGCAAGAAAACAGCTGATGTCAATGTGTATCTTATTATTGTGCTTCTTTGTTTGCTGTTACCTAATTCTTTCACCTGAGGTAAGTCAGAAACAAAAAAACAACAAAAAAAAAAAAAAACCTGACAGACGCACAGTAAGAGAAATGAAGGAAGAGGCATAAGAAAGACAGCTCTGTTCTGCAGATAACATTCAGTATTCTTGTTTCTTTGTGTTGTTTTAATAAATGATTGATTTTACTTGTTCGTTTAATAAAAAAATAAAGTTATTGATGGGCGCTACACAGAGAAAAATCGATTAAGCGTTTGTAAAAAAGAACAGAACAGCTGTCTTACCGAAGAAATGAACCACAAATCCATTGTTGTAACCGTAAATGTTGGTGGCAGGATCAGACTGGAACTGGATGGTCACATCGGCCATGGAGGTGTAGAGCTTGAAGTGGGGCCGTGTGCCGCTGTACTGACCCAGGATGTTGGCCGTCAGGTCGTCGCCGTCGTAGAACGTCAGCTGGTCATTCTTACCCAGATTGAGCCTGAAACAAAAGGTGCTCAATAAGTAAACACGCATGTTATGCTGTTAAGGTGAATTTATAGAGCATTTTGCAGAGAACCCTCACATATGAAGTTGAATTTTGTAGAATTTGAAAAAGTGAAGCATTCACACTTTTGTTTTTCCATTTCGTTTTCTCTACACTTCTGATTTTTTTTTTTTTTTTGTTTGTTTGTTATGCAGTCGAACTCCTTTTGCAGACCTTGCTGTTCGATTATCAAAATGTACAACTTCCACTGGTGATGGATGCTATGACTTCTGGTTGTTGTAACTTTCATACCTGGAATGCCTTGAGATCTCTTCAGTTCCTGCAAAAATAATTATCTTCAAAATCTGCTTCAGTATACTTGCTCTATTTTTGTCTTTTTAAGCTATTTTCAAGTTTAGCTACCCTTCTGCTTAGAGTTACATTCGGGCCTAAAAAGTTTGACCCGGCCCCAGCCCGTACACATTTTTCCAAGCCCGACCTGACCTGACAATGAAAAGTAATTAATGGCTTGAACCCAGAAAATTAAACCGGCATTTTTTTTTTAATTTTTTTTTTAAACTAAGCTTTAACTGCTTTTGTAAGCAAATTTGTTTGACATGATAGTTTTAAAAAAGTATTTCAAAGAAAGGAAGATATAAAATGTATTGTTTATTAACAATACGAATAGCCTAAAAAAAACCTCTAAAGCGAGACTGTTATACAGATGAACAACATATTTTAGAGCTAAATTATTTGTAAAAATATAGAACAAGTCTATTTTAATTGAACGTGCTTCTCGCCTCGTCTTTTGTAGCTTCAGATGCTGCAACTTCCCTCTACGCAGATGACTGCAGGGTGTGGAGACGCGTGCGGCCGGTGATCAGGTGATCCATCTGAAGCTTAACTGGACATTTCTTTTACCTCTTTCAACCAGCTGGTCATTGGACGCTCACAGCTGATGATCCCATTGTCCATCTTTAACTAAAGACTTTTTTTTTAAACCTTGTTCAACCGGTCGGTCGGACGTAAGCGTGCACCTTATCTGACACACATCAGCAGCTTTCACTGTGCTGGTTTTGTAGAGTGAGTTCTCTGGGTTTAAAACCACATCAAAAGCCTGAGACTGACCCGGCCCGCCCATCAAGCAATTCATTTGGGCCAGACCTGACCCGAGCTTGGGTTAGAAATTACAGTTCTTTCAGCTACTTGTAGCTTTTAGATGAACTGTTGCCTTTTTTATTTGTGAGATTTTTGATACGTTTAGCTAGAATGTTGCTATATTTAGCTTTAATATAGCATTTAGCTACTTTGACTTTTAGGAAGGTTTAGCTAATTTAGTTTTTATTCATTGTTCTGTTTCCAATTAGCTTCAACAACTTAGTTTCAGCTCTTGAGCAAAGTCATTTTTGCATTAAATTCCATTTCTCTACTTCTGATTGCAACAACAGCTAACACACCCACCAATTCATATATTGAAAATATGCCATTTTTATGACAAAAGCCACATTGGGAGTGGGTCTGCTCTGAGAATCCAAAATCAGCTCATGAAGACCTACGTTCAAAACAGATTTTTGTCAGCTTAAAACAAGACCAGTACTGAAAATTTTATAGAGGTTCAAGCAAATCCTGTATTTTAAACCATACACTGCCAGCAGTTTTGCATGACACTGTTATTTTGGTAGAAACATTGCAATATTTTTGGTGACGGTGCTCCAGGCTGTACCTTTGTGTTAGAACTAACCGCTGCTGTCTCTGCTAATGTTATGAAAAAAGTATGCAATTAACACAGTCATGTGTCTGTAAAACAGTGTTAGCATGAACCATATCAGATTTTTAAGTGTTGTTTTAAGACCACTACAATCCACTTTGATGTGGTCCCACTCAAACTAGCTGTTTGCTTGTCAGACTGTTCTGAATTAAACACTATTCCTCCAAACTGACATTGTAGAGATAAGATTTTAACTGTACATGCTATTTCCACAGAACCTCATTTTAAAATGGGTAATGTCTTCCTGTGTGTTGTTGCTCCAGAGAAAGCAGACACTGATGATATAAGACAATGTCAGCTGTAATTTTATTTCCATTTATAATGTTTAGAAGCAATGTGAAGTAAACACTAAATAATTCATAGCCTCTGAGTTCCAATTTATTTCATGAATATGTACAAATGTGTATATTTTGACATAAGATCATATGGAAAAAAAAAATAACAGAAGAATGAATTGATGTCACAATACATTTAAGAAAAAGGGCCAAAAGCACACATATTAAAATTAGGTAAATGTAGTAAGGGACATAAAGGTATGTATAAGAAGACAACTACATGAATAATTCTTGTTTAGAGTATACTTTAATAAAGAAAAATTGAACCCTTTCCAGCTTAAATCATTAAATTGAGAATACATTAACCTTTTCCACACAGAGTATGTTTTTGCTCACTTTATAAAATGGCAGTCAAGTCTGGCATTTACCCACACACAGGGGATGGAAAATGGAAAATAAAATTAATAATAAAAGCTACAGATATTGTAATTTCCCTCCAAATAAATTGTGGAAATCCTGCTATGAAGTACATTTAACCTAATGCTTGAGGCCAAAACAGGATTGTTGATAGACTGCACATCATTTGCAATGCAATAATGGGTTACCAAAGGGTATATTACGTTCAAGACCTACTCTTCCACTTGGGCGGTTCTGGTTTAATTCAAACTTGGGCCCTCAACCAGATGCCTGGGAGCCGGAGGGTTCTGAGCAATATCTTAGCTGCACCTAGGACTGTATTCTTCTGTACAGACATCTCTGAGGTTGTTCCTGGGATCTATAGAGTCACTTTTACAGTTTGGGGGTCACAGTACAAAGCAATCCAATGACTACTGAGACTATGGATACTGACTCCACAACATCTGTATTTCCTCTTTCAGTCCTTGGTATTTATTGAGCTTTTTGTGCTCCTACTTTCTGGTGTTATTTGGGATTGCTATATCTTTCACTGCCTTCTTCATTTGCTTGCCAACAATGTCTTGTTGGTCAGTAGTTAGCCAGCACCTGTTTGTCAGACTGGGTATGAAAGTCCCACAGTATTTGTAGTAGAACAGGCTGCATATCTTAGCCCTTCCATTCTCCAACCTCCTATGTAGAGTCTCCCACTTTGACTGTAGGACCTCCAGTCCAAAGTCGGCACAGATGTTCCTATATATTTTCCAGCCACTTGGTTGTAGCATACCATGCTTTGCCTGCCTGGATCATACACCCTACTATTATGTGCTGCTGTCTCTGGGGCGTCTTTGCACAACTTGCAACTTGTCTGGTATGGTAAACCTCGGCCTCTATTGCTCTTGTCCTGAGGGCCTGTCTTTTTGTTGCCATTATTAGTGCTTCTGTACTGGCCTTCAGTCCAGCCCATCCATCTTTCCATGATGGCTTCTGCCTATTCCACATTGGGTTTCTGCTGTTACCCAAGACATTCACTTATCAGTTCACCACTGGGGACTTTCATCTTAATGTACTGCAGGATCTTAGTTGTTTCATTCTGTACATGGCTTTAGAATCTCACTAGTCCTCTGTCACCCCCCTTTCTCTTAGTGAATAGTCTCAGGGTGTTGAACTTAGTGTTAAACCCTCCATGTAATGTGAGGCACTTTGAGTCTTGATGTCAGTGGCTTCTGTCTCCTCCTTTTGCCAGGCTGTGCCAATAAGGTATCTGATTTGCACTTCATACGTGTTGATGGCTCAGACTTTGTTCTTGCCATTCACTTGGCTCTTCAGGAACTGCCTTATGCCCTGTAGGTATATGGTTGTGGTTGACTCTCTTGCAGTCTCATCTTCATTGCCATTGGCCTTTGGGAATGCTATAAATATATATATATACTGTAT
>JARVLU010000324.1:24874051-24885996 GCA_031762415.1 Simpsonichthys santanae
ATTATATTTATGTTTCTCATTTATGCAAATATTTATGTGCATGTAAGATAGAAAGTCAAAAATAAAAATGAAGAGCATAAATATTGTTTAATATATGCTAATTACCACACAACGTCAACACTTTAAAAATGTATTGTATCATAATGTTCAACTGCTGTTTGAAAATGCTCACATTACTGTGCTGGGCTTAGCCCCCATGTCTGCAAAACCTAATTACGCCTCTGCTTTTTACTGATAAAATTTGTTTTCCAAACTACTGGAGAAAATAGAAATTAAAAATTTGTACAACACTTTAGTATTCCTAATTCGGTCAAAAACCTAAACAGTTGGTGCCTTTAATGTTAAACTAACTAAGCAGGAAATGAGGACAAAAGTTAGTTGATAATTTAAAACAGGAGCAATAAAGCAATCATCCTCCTGAGTTACAATATTTAACATAATTCAATAATCCTTTAATTTCCAAATTGTTTTTTTTCCTGTTAAGGTGTAGAAGGACTCCTTTATTGTCATTTTACAGGAGTTTTAAAAGCAAATGCTTTCAACATTTTCATTTTTATAACCAAGAACACAAAATAAAGGAGAAATGGAGTTAAAAAAATAAAATAAAATTGTGACACCTACAAACTGATATAAAATTGTATTTTACTTTTTCATGAATTGCCCTATGTAGATTAAAATACAGTATGCACTTTACAATGTTAAAATGCTGAATGTTCTCATGGAATCTTAAAATATGTGCAACTTTTTAAGTACTTACTGGTCTAAATAAGTAAAACAACATTTACATTTCCAGACTCTTGCCCTTTTTAACAGTAACCTTTTTTTGCATAAACAAGCAGATGGCAATCCAACTCCCAGTGAAAGCAACTTGCATGGCAGCTTTGTGCGAAAGAGAAAGCTGTAAAACTCCTCAAACCAAGCAAAGTTAATAAGGTGTACTGTATACTTTACTGAAGGAGATGTAAACCCTGTGATTCGACCAGAACACAAGAAAATCACTCTGTAAATGAACATTACATTTTTGTTCTCAGCCACACAAAAAAATAGCTTCACTGATTTTCATGTTCTGAATATGCAAAATGTCTGAAATTTTGTAGAGATACTGACAACATCTTGAGGACAAAGGAAGCATGAAACATTTGGAAGGCTGCATTGTTTTCTTTGCAGAACTCATAATGACATTTACATTTAGCAATTTGCACAGAGTCCCACTGGATGTTTAAACTGGATTTTTGGACCTGTTAAAAAAAAAAAAAAAAACTAAAATCACTTCACCAGATGTTTTTGTTGCTAATGAAGTGTGCTTCTTTCAGGATTTCAGGAATTTAGCGGGACACACTCCCCATCCAAACGATCTCCAGGTCGATCTGCCTCACCATAGGATCTTCAGTCAGCTCTTTGATCCGTCACCCACTTTTACCCGTTAGCGAAATTAGTGCTGATAGCCGGTTCACTAAACTGAGATCTGGGAACAGAAGACGTGTCTCAGAGCGCCAGAGTGGTAATCAGCTCATTTCTTTTAAGAAGAGTTCATCTGAAGATAAGCACCTTCTAATTCAAGATGGCGGTCACATCTAATCAGCCTTAGCAGATATAAAAATAGCTATACCGCAGTCACTTTTACATACATATTTTACATACAAATGTATTGTGATTGTAGATTAGATTACTTCATGATAACACGACATGTTGTGCAATATTTTTTGCTTAAAACTTTTGCATTACCTGTTGGTCTGGTTTTGTCATCCCTGTTGGTCTGTTAGCAAAAGAATCTGAGTATTCACTTAATGTATTTTAATGAAACTCTCAATAAGTGCTCATTGGTTAAACATTAACTTAAAGTGTCACTCTAATTTAAGATGGCTGTTGTAGCTAACTGATACTAGAATACATAAAAACAGATTTACTGGAGCCACTTGTACAGCTACTGGGATATAAAAATTGGTGTGATAGTAGCTGAGAGTAGTTTACAACACATACTGTAAGTACAATACTGTACACTGAAATACATCTTTCCTTGAAATTTTGGCATTAACTGTTAGAGTGAACACTTTGTCGATTAGGAAAATATTGTATGAACCACTGAACATATTTTACTGAAACTCTCAGAACGTAAGCTTTGCATGTTCATCTACAAGTGGTTAACTTTTCCAGTCAACCTAATTTAACCTGGATGCCACAGCTAATCAAACTTAGCCAATAGAAATATTCTAATAACATACATATGGATGGAGGGTTTGCATGTTCTCTCAGGGTTTTCTCCGGGTGTTCCGATTTCCTCCCACAGACCAAAAGCATGCATGTTAGGCTGATTGGAAACTCTAAATTGTCTGTAGGTGTCTTGTTTGTCACTATGTGGCTCTGAGATGGACTGGAGCGGAGACCCGTCCAGGGTGTCCTCGCCTCTCGTACAGTGACTGCTGGATATGGGCACCAGTGACCCCCATGACTCAAAAAGGACAAAGCGGGCAAAGATGATGGATGAATGGATGGATGGATGGATGGATGGATGAATGGATGGATGGATGGATGGATGGATGGATGTGGTGGTACAGTTTGATTATCCCAGAGTCATTCACAACACATACTTTGAATACTAACAAGTCTTTTAATATCTTATTTCAATATCAAATGAAACTGAGCATAATGATCAGAAAACTGATATAACTCCATTCTTTTCACAGTCCACATATTGACTGTGTTTGGGTTTTGATGTGTCCAGGTGTGTTTGTGTGACATATACCTCTACAGTGTAGCACAATTTTATTTACGACAAATAATGCATTATTCAGCACTAATAAAACGGGGCAGCCAGATGTTCACCGGATGAGAACAGCAGCAGACAAGACTTGCCGCCTCGCCTGTAAAGTGCTCCTCTCAGGTCTCTGCTGGGAATTTATGTTAGCGTGTGTAGCAGGATGACTACATTTGCAGATAAAACCATCCATCTCTACCTGTCTGGCGGCTGAGAACAGAGAGAGAACGGGTCATGTTGCTGTGCAAGATAAGAGACAACAGACAACGTGATGACCCTACGATGTCGAGGAGATTGGCACTGAAAGAAATATGTTTAAAAAAGGTGGGGGTCATATAAGCCGTAAACAAAATCAGGTCCTGACTACACTGACAAGGTTGTTGATTAAAACTGCTGATTTCTGCTAGTGGCATTGTGGAGAACTTATAAATACACCTTGGACGCATCGACCAGTCAGACTGCCATCATTACTCAGGGACAAAGGGCATTTGGATAAGGCGATAAAGCAAATAAAGCTCTGACATTTGAGGCAAAAGTGGCAACAAATAGGAGAAAAAGAAGCAAAAAGAAAAAAAAAAGGGATTTATTGTGCAATTTTACACTGTAAAAAAAATCTGTTTCACGGGCTACAGAATGGTCTAGATTACTGTCATCAAAGATTTTTGAAAATGCAGACTGCTGAGCTGAGCAGCTGATTCTGACTGATTTAAAACTGGGGGGAAAAAAAAAGAATGATTGAATGTGTTTTACTCTGATGATGGCTGTCTGAAGAGACAAAAAAATCTATGACACATCCTCTTTTTAGACAGCATATGATTGTCAGACAGCAAGTATTCTTCATCAAGAACCTTGTGGTAAAATGATTTACTGTTACAAATTAAAGAAGAGACAAAGCAGTATCTTGCAAAGCCTTTCTCAAGCGTTGTGCATAACTCTCAGCTACAAACACACCAACTTAAAGCCCAGTATATGTAAAATGAAATAAATTATGGCTACTTTTGTGGTGAAGATATTGAATTGGATAAGCTCCAGAGTTATCATTTGCATCATTTCTTGCATTCAGTGGTTATGGTTGTTTTATTAAAATTGGTTCAGTGGTTCAAGAGATGTTTGGTTCTCAGGGACAATTTCCAAAATGCATGAGTTTGGGGATCAGTCTACTACCACATAATATTTTAGCTAGTTTCTGTAGGATTGGACGTTACACATTTTTGAGGTTCTGAAGGTCATGCAGAAGTGGCAGCAATCTTAAAATGGGTTGATCTAATGGTTATTTAATTCTTTTTTTTTTCTTAGAAAATTTGTCCAATAGTTCCATCCATCCATCCATTATCTTCCGCTTATTCCAAAATCGGGTCACAGGAGCAGCAGCTTGAGCAGGGATACATCTCTTTCCACAGCCAACTCTTCCAGCTCTACTGAGAGGATTCCAAGGTGTTCCTAGGCCAACCTAGAGACATAGTCTCTCCAGCATGTCCTGGGTCGTTCCCGAGGTCTCCTCCCAATTGGACATGACTGAAGCACCTCTCTAGGGAGGCGCACAGGGAGCATCCTTAACAGATGCCCGGACCACCTCAACTGGCTCCTGTTGATGTGGAGGAGTAGAGGTTCTACTTTGAGTTTATCCCGGATAACTGAACTTCTCACCCTATCTCTCATTTCAACCGATTGTATCCGTGATCTCATACTTTCGGTCACTACCCAGAGCTCATGACCATAGGTGAGGGTAGGAACGTAGACTGACCGGTAAACAGAGAGTTTTGCCTTGCAGCTCAGCCCTCTCTTCACCACAACAGCCTGGTACAGAGTCTGCAATACTGCAGATGTGGCACCAATCCATCTGTCCATCTAATGCTCCATTCTTCCCTCACTCATGAACAAAACCCCGAAATACTTGAACTTCACCACTTGAGGCCGAACCTCACCCTTGACCTGGAGAGAGCAATCCAACCTTTTCTAGTTGAGGACCATGGTCTCAGATTTGGAGGAGCCTATTCTCATTCCAGCCACTTCACACTTGGCTGCGAACCACTCTAGTGAAAGCTGAAGATCACAGCACGATGACGCCAACATGACCACATCATCTGCAAAGGGCAGAGATGGAAACCTGAGGCCACCATACCGGAAACCATCCGCCCCCTGACTGCACCGAGGAATTCTGTCCATAAAAGTTGTGAACAGAATCGGTGACAACGGGCAGCCCTAGCAGAGTCCAAATCCCACCCTGAAGGTGTCCGACTTACTATCGAAAGTGCAAACCAAACTCTTGCACGCTTGTAAAGAGACCTAACAGCCCGTAACAACAGACCCCCAGTTCCATACTCACGGCGCACCCCCCACAGTGTATCCTGAGGAACACGGTCAAACGCCTTCTCCAAGTCCACAAAACACATTGAAACTGGATGGACAAACTCCCATGGTTTAGTAGCAGGCACACATGAACACATCAGCAAAAGCACAGGTAATAATATTATTCTTATGTAACGATGTTACATAAGCAATGATAGCAAGATGTAACTTGATTTTCCTTTGAATTGCTGTTAGCCATACAATCTAAATATGCTAGTGAAGATTCTGTTATCCAGGACATAGTAAACCCAAAAAAGTGGTGTTTGGGTTTCTCCAAACACAGCATCCCAGTACATTTTAAACGCAACAGTACTCTATGACAGAGGCTGGTCCACACTAAGGACAAAACATACATACACAAACAGAGGGGTGTGGTGTATGCAGTTCAGTGCAGCGAGGTGGAGAAACCAAACTGCTTCTTCACAGACACACGTCTCAACACAGGAGAGCTGGCTCTTCAGGACAATACTCAGCGGTTCACCTACACCTCAAAGATAAGGGACACTGTTTTGAGGACCAAGATGTTCTAATTTGGACTGAGAAAACAGATTGTTTGAGAGGGAGGTGAAGGAAGTTATCTATGTAAAAAAGAGAGAAACCGTCTTTAAACAGAGGAGGAGGTCTCAGATTTCAACTTTCAAAAACCTATAATGCTTTATGGCCAATGCTATTAGGCCTGATACCCAGTCATTTTCACTCCAATCAAGAACTCCATCCATGTGACTAGAGTGGCCCGTCTGTGAGTCAGACTAACAAAGACCCTAACGTTCCTCTATTGTGACCAGTGGGGGCAATCTCCATGTGCAGCTTACTGAACACTTCAATTTATAACTCAAACTCCACACTCCATTCTTTAAATTGAGAATGCTCGTAGGATGAGAAGCAAAACGTCGTCAACTATACAATAAAGTCCAGTTGTTTTGTTTTAAACCTTTTTTTTTTTTGACATGCAATCCATATAAGCAAGTAAATGAAATAGTAAGCCTTTTTTAATTTTTACAATGCATAATTTCAATATGTATAAGAATCTAAAAGATGCTGCAAATGTCCCGACTGTATTGTCCCGTACTGACGTGAAGAAGCTTTAGTCAACACAAGCATCATGCAAATGCCTCAGTTCTTCCAGTACATGAGAAGTCCAAATGAAGAAATGTCACGTTTGTTTGTGAAAATGATGAATTATTGAAACGTCTGTCAGTTGTTGGAAGCAGAGTTTTGCACTGACTTAGCATACTGCTGAGGCTGCAGAGAAATAAGTGCTGGCATGTTGTTCCATTTGAGTGCAATTGGGGAAAATATGAATTTTAGTAGCGTGAATTTTAGATTTACCGAGTACGTCAGCTAACATGAAAAACAACTGTTTGTTTTTTTCCCCAGCCATAGTGGTTTTGAAAAGCTCAGCGTATCAACATATATTAAATTCTGCAGAAAGCCAAGTGGCTCATACTGTCAGGAAAGAAACGGCAATGCGAAGAGGTGAACAATTAACTCCTGTTCATCTCATGTCAGTCATAAATCTAAGTGTGAGTAAAACATCCACAGCAAGGCCACCTACATATACAGCAAATTATTTTTTTAATTCAAAAAATGTCTGGGTTTAACTTTAAATAAATCTACTGTTTCAATTTTTGTTTTGAGCCACAAACAATACTCCACAAGCTGCAACAATAGATGAGTATTTTTATTTTTTGTACGTTTCAAATCATATTCTGCATTGCTATGATCCTCGAAATGAGATTTCAAGCTGCTCAAGTGTAGAGCCCAGTCATACGCAATTTTTATTTTTGAAAAGGCCTTTGTTCCTCCCGCTTATCATCTCGTAAAGTAAAAAAAGAATGCTGTTATCAAGCCCCAAGTGTTTGGAAACTGATTACCCGGCTGACGAGGGACAAAAGGACAAAGAAAGAGAGTCATACGAATGAAAAGTGATGCTGGGAGTAGACAGTGGCATTAGGAAGCCACCGTCCAGCAGAATTTTAATTACCACAGGCAGGCAGCATCACATCTCACTGACTAATCTCCTTCATTGTTGCATTTATAGGCCTCACTGATGCTAACAAACTGATCTCTCAAGTAAAGATGGAATGCAAGACAAACATAAAACATTATTGTAACAGTCAGTTATTCGCTTAACTATTAAAATCCACTCTCACTGTCTGTTAGCAAAATGTCTCATGTACCACTAGATTGATTTTACTGAAAATCGCTGAATGTAATCACTGAATGCAAATCTATATGTGATTAACTTTTGGAGTCAACCCAATTCAAGATGGTCACGACATCTAATTGAACCTAGCAAACACGTTTATGGCATTAACAGTACATTATAGTACAAAGTAATTGTACTGTACTCAAATTTGGAGTGGAAGTAGTTTAGAGTAATTGCCAACACATAAGTGCTTCACCATGTGTAACATTTAGCGTAAACAGCTGTCATCAATCATATTTGTTTGTTTGTTAGCAAAATATTTCATGAAGGACTGGACATATTTTGACGAGACTCTCATAAAGTACTCACTGGATATGACTCTACAACTGATTCACTTTGGAAGTCAACTCAGTGCAATATGGTTGTCAAAGCTAACTGATATCAGCCAAACCAGGCACTAGGGAGCACAAGGCAGTGTATCTCTTGTGCCTGTCCCAAGCCCAAGTAAATGGTGAGGGTTGTGTCTGGAAGGGCATCCGACATAAAACACTTCTGACACAACTAACATGCAGGTTCATCTAAGCATTACCATACCAGAGGGGTCGAGGCCCAGGTTAACAATGACCACCACCGGCACTGTTGACAAACAGGGTGCTGGTGGAAATTGTGCTACTGTTAGTTGAAGACCATGAGGAGGGAAACATGTCAGGAGACAGAGGGAGAAGAGGAAAGTCAAGAATATAGGACTGAGAGTGGCAACTCTAAATGTGGGGACAATGACAGGCAAAGGTAGAGATCTGGCTGACATGATGCAGAGAAGGAAGTTAGATGTTTTATGTGTCCAAGAGACCAAGTGGAAGGGCAGCAAGGCCCGCATCAATGGAGCAGGGTTCAAACTGTTTTACCATGGTGTGGATAGAAAGAGAGTAGGGGTGGTCCTGAAGGAGGAGATAGCAAAGAATGTACAATGTAGTAGAGGTGAAAAGAGTGTCAGATAGGGTGATGTGTCTGAAGGTAGACGTAAAAGGTTTAAATACTGTCAGTGGTTATGGTCCACAGGTTGGATGTGACATAGAGGAGAAAGAGACATTTTGGAAGACTGTAGATGAAGTGATAGAGAGTATTCCCAGAGACGAGAGAGTGATGAATGGAGCATACCTGAATGGACATATTGGTGAAAGAAACAGAGGGGACGAGGAAGTGGTGGTTTTGCGTCAAGGAAATAAACCAGAAAGGACAGCAGTGGATTTTACCAACAAAATGGAAATGGCTGAAGTCAACACTTATTTCCAAAAGAGTGGGGATCATACAGGTAAAGTGACCTATACGAGTGGAGGAAGGAGTATGCAGGTAGACTACATTCTGTGTAGAAGAGGAAACCTGAGGGAGACTGGGGACTGTAAGGTTGGACGGAGAAAAGGAGTGAATGAAGTGAAACTGAAGTGAAATGCAGCTGCCAGAAAAAAGACCAGGAGGAGATATATGGATGCAGTTAGACAGGACATGGAGGTAGTTGGAGTGAGGACAGAGGATGCAGAGGATGAAGTGAGATGGAGGAGGATGACTTGCTGTGCTGACCCCTGAAGAAGGAAAAGCTGAAAGAAGAAGCTAATTGATATCAGCCAACTCAAAAATGCCTTTATCTCAATCTGTTTTACAAATACATGTACTGAGGTAAAACTAGGTGTGGTATTTGATTAGCCTTGTCCCCAACACACATTTCAAATGCTAACATGTCATGAAAGATCGTGCAGTTTTGCATACATTTTTCCAAGGTTTGACAAAAATTGTTTTAACTTTGTCCCTGTCCCTTCTAATCATAAGATGCTGTTAGTTTAAACACTTTTGTATGAGAGGGGGCAGGCCGTGTGCTTACCTATAAGCAAAACTAAATGTTTAATTTAATAAACAGATTTTTTTTCTTGTTTTTCCCCCCTCTCTTTCTACAATATATACAGTGTGTTTGTGTATATGTGCCACCGTAGGAACCAACTTAATGAAAGAAAAAAAAATGTTAACACGTTTTGTTTCAAACCATATCAATAAAAGTCCTGACAGAGCTCTATAAGGTTACAAGCAGGAATTTTCCCAGCACCAAAAGGTTAATGCCATTTTAAAGCCGATGTGAGTGGAAAGTAATGATGATGAATTCCATCCCAGCTGTGATTTCTAAGGCCCTGCAGTTAGAACCCCCACCCCCTTTTACACCTCCCCCACCCCACCCCTCATCCTTTCCTCTTTCCCCTTCCTGACATTTCTATTATTGAGAAACAGCAACTCGTGCTACTTCTGCCGCACTATATCCGATCCGACTTAATCCTCCTGCCATTTCGGTGGCCTGCTCTCCCTCCTCTCTCCTGCCAAACTGTTTAATATTCAATCCCCTGGAGGATGGGGTTACAATGCCATGGGTTATTGAGAAACTTTGGCAGGGTACGGCCTTTATCAGTGGTTTTGATGAAGGGCATGCTTTTTTTTTTTTTTTTTTTACATGCTTTGATATCTCTTTGGATATTAAGGACATAAACCAATTGTGCTTGTTGAGTGTGAACAGGGATTGATGAGAGGTCTGGGTCTGCAGAGAGAGTTCCTAATGAACAAATAAATCAAACATCTTTTCGTGTGATCAAGTCGCTGTCTCGGATCGCAAAGTCACACGACGTCAGACTCACCGAGTGAGTGAAGAAGATGATCAAGGGCACCGATTGAGTTGCAGTGAATGTCGAGGCACAGTGGAATAAGCTCCACCCCTCGTCGACCTAGACAACCTCAGCTATCACCTCACTGGGTTTTCTTTTTTTTCTTCTCCTTCAATTTCACAGCCTGCAGTCAATTTCACAGCCTGTAATCTCCATATGTTTATCTACAGAAATGCAATTTGTGTTATTAGTGCCACTGGTTCAACCACACGCTTAAGTGTACTCACACACATTGGACAAGAAATAAAGAAAAAAAAAAACACATTTATCCAAACATGGATAGACAATGAATGAACACACACCCACACAGTTAATGTATGGGAGCAGCACGCTGGTATATTTGATTCAAACTGTAGTCCTCTATTTTACGCCAGCATTTTAAAATAGGTTCATGTTATGTTGAGCAATAAGAGAGTTGTAGCTGTTTTGGTCCAGATATAACAAATCACGAGCGATCTCGTGTTATATCTTGTATAGCCTTATACTACATGAGCTGTTAGTATTTGAAGTATTTACCATCAAAATTCATTCTGGGAGCCATGATATATTTTTCTAACAGTACAGACACGTTAAAAATAACAACACTTGGCTTTTATTTTCGGTGGGAGGTGAGAAGTAATGAAAGGGATACAGTAAGATGAATTTGGTGTATACAAGATAAAATGGGTTCATGTTACTAAATTGATACAAACGCACAGATAACTACAAAACTTATATTATATTTTTTCAAAGAAGTGCTTTTAGGCAGCAGCAAAGCTCTCCCAATATGATTAATGCTTTCTGCAAAACTTTCCATATGTCCAAATTAGTACGATGCTGCTTAAACGTCTAACAATGAGCAGTTTGTCTACGGGGAGTTATGCTGCCAGTCTCACAGATGGGAAAGAATGGGATCATTACAGGGGGAAAAAAATTAAAATCTGAATATATTTTTGTTTGATGAAAACTTTACTAACTGCTCCCTTTTGGAGACTTTTCTTTCCCAGAATAGAAACAAAACAAAAGCTCACAAATCATTCAAACTAAACGCATCAATTAAAATCCAGTAAAAGGTGTTTAAAAGAATCTCTTGGATAACAGTCCCAATTTATCCGCCTCTGAGGTAAACACAGCAAACTGGAAACTTTCTAATAATGCAGATGAAATAGTTTACCTCTTCACTCAACGTTTAGATGTGGTTATGGGTTAAAAAAAGGAAAGAAAAGAAAAGAAAAGAAACAAAATTTTATCTCTGAAAAAAAAAATATACCAGAAATTTCCAAACTAATTTTGAAGAAAACCCTACACATATCAAGCTTTTTAAACAAGAATTTAGATCTGAATGGATATTGATAGAACTACTAACAGGTTTCTGTTTAATTCATTATATGTTTTTAATCACCTGCAAACAAGCTTGTTTTAAACAGGATAGCATAGGACAGCCTGGTGATATTTAAAGTGATGTTTAACCAAATGGATATTGATAGTTTATATTTTAATATTTCTGTCATCAGTTGTAGAGTACAGGGTATGTACAAAAAGGTATGTCATTATCAAAGTTAGGCTAATAATTAACTAAACTACAGCCTGATTTTATTCTTTATTTGGGCTTAGGAAACATAATTTGCTCACAACCATCTTATCTATGTGAAAGAAGGCTACACAACGTTTACACATTTGCATGAAACTGTTTAATTTGTTGACAATCGTGCTGATACTGCTAATATATCAGTCCACCATTAGTTGGGTAAACTGTTATACTGTCTAGAAATGCTGATCAGACAAAACAAGCCCTTGTTTGGCTAGATACAGGTAGTCCTCGGTTTACAGCGGACTGGGTTTACAGCGTTTCGCGTATACAGCCGTCGCGCCCCAGTGACGCCATCACCCCTTGCAGACTTTTTTTGCAGCATTTTATGTTTTTTTCGGTTTTCTAAGGTATTTTGTTAGCTAACTGCTTGGAAACACATTAAAACACATTTAGAAACATTAATATGGCCGTTAGAAGTTGTTT
>JARVLU010000324.1:24928384-24960089 GCA_031762415.1 Simpsonichthys santanae
TGGGGAAAACATCCTGATGCATGCTCAATAATCCAGGTAGAAAAATCTAAAATAGTTAAGTCTGGTCCTCTGGACATTCAAAAACAAAACAAACAAAAAAATGAAATAGAAAATTAAACGTTTCGTCTTTCATCCGAAAGACTTCTTCAGTCTGAGATGCTGTATTCAGCTCAGTCTTATAAATAGCACCTTCTCATAGTGAATCAACCAGTTTGCTGCTGACAACCAAAACCAGCTGCTCACATGATTAAGGAGGACCATCAGCCTGGTTGATCCACTATAAGGTGCTATTTATAAGTCTGAGCTGCAGACAGCACCTCAGACTGAAGAAGTATTTCGGAGAAAAGACAAAACACTTCTACATTTTTTTTAATGTCCATAGGACCAGAATTAACTTTTTTTTAGTGTCTTCTTTATGCTCCTTTAAATGGACTGCACTTATACTGTACAGCACTTTTCTACATTCTCAGCATACTCAAAGCTCTTTACACTACAATCTGTGCCCTCATGGGTCCATTCATACAGCACTCTACTAGATCTATATCAGATCTTTATTACATTCATACAAGGGACGCTCATGGAGGCAATGAGGAGTTCAGTGTCTTGCCCAGGGACACTTCGGCATGTGACTGCTGGTGGAATCGACTGCTTTAACCACTCAGCCACAGCCGCCCCCAGGCTAACCTCACTGAGGTCAGTCTTTTGCTATGGAGGCCTGATGGCAGCCTAAAACGCATGCATTGCATTGTGGGAGAAAACCAACTCAAACAGGAAAATATGTAAACTCCACACAACCAAGGATTTAACCCGGGACCCTTCTTGCTGCGAGTCAACAGTGCTAATCACTGAGCCGTCATGCTGCTTGTCTGTTAGTCAAATATCTCACGAATGACTGGATGCATTTTAATAAACCTTTTTAGGAAATAATCATCAGCTGTGCATTTACAACTGGTTAATATTTGAAGCTGACTTATTTCAATATGGCTGCCACAGCTAAATGATCATATAAAACCCATAAAAGTCTATAACACAATTATTGTTACAGATATTAAGCAACAATTTGGTATGATAACAGCTTAGAGTCATTTACAACATGCACTCTAGGAGCTTCTCATTGTGACTGATCTTTGCTTCAAATTTTAGCATTTAAATTTGGAGTTCATTCTGTTTTTTTTTTTTTTCTGTTAGCAAAATAACTCATGAACTACTGGCTAGATTTTGATGAAACATGCAAAACCTTATAATCATATACAGTACACATCTACACAGGATCAATCCAGTTCAAGTTGGCCACCACAGCCCAACGTTAGATTAAATAAACGTGTGTAAAACTCAATCAGTTTTGCATTTATTGAGCTGAATGTGGATTTAACCATAGCTGAGTCATTCAAAACATATACTCAGAGCTTGACATTTTTTTAATAAAGCATATTAAAAGATTGTGTATAATGTTGTTATCACGGTTTGACCAAACCAGCTACAAATCGGTTGTTTCTCATAAACTGATGCTTGTTTGAAACGCTGGCTTGAAAGATGACGGACGAAACGCATTCCATCGATGGACGCTTGGCCTTAAACATCAATACGCAATAACTCACATAAAAGAGGAAAAAGTTCAAAGGCAAAATCTAAATTCTAGATTTGAACTCTTGCCTTCCTGAACACGTGCAGCTGAGGTGATTCAGTGAGCGCACGGGGGTTTGTAATCTTTATTTTTTTTTTTTTATTGACGTGAGTGGAAGCATACAGGAAGAAATAATCCGAGCCAGACGGTTATAAAAACCCACAAAGATCCATCCAAAAACAGACTTTTCTCCTCGGAAAATAAAGCGTCGCACTTTTGAGAAATACATGAGGCAATGAGGCAAATTAGGATGCATAGAACATCCTGGTGGAGTGAGAAGGAGAAAGACATTTGCACATGAAGAGTTGAAAATGAGTCGCATTCAGCCAAGCTGTGAGCTCCACCTAGGAGGCAGTGAAAGAGAGCGAGACAGGCACAGAGAGGGGCTGAGGCGGGCGGGCGCCAAGCCTTGAAGAGGGGCATTCTGCCATAATGACTCTCATTTACCATTGACAGGCCTTGGGAAAGTTAAACTAATTATGACAGCACGCAGATGCTGAATAGCCCTTGATGAAGTTAATAACTGGCAATCCGACAAACAGGTGTCGAATGATTTGTGTAACCTCCCCTGGAATTATGGGATATTCTGATTTTTTTTTTTTTTTCCCAGCAGACGGCACAAAGCAGCAATCAAACTGAAGGGAAGGAGTCATTTGCGCTCTTATTTTTGTCATTCTGGCTACATTTGGCCAACTTCTGTAAATAGCATCCTCCATTAAGGCAGATGGGCAAAAAAAAAAAAAAAAAAAAAAAAGCTAATGCTGTAACCTATCAAGTAAATGACAATTACGACTAAAGCGCACTCGCAGAATGCTTTCTGAAGTGGCAACAGGTGCCAAGACAAAAGCCCACGACAGGAAGTCCTTCCTGTGAGTGCACTTCGTCATCAGTCGTTCTCTGCGGGGATGGGACCTCTTGTTTCATGCAGTGCAGATGTGTCCCAACAAAAGGTTTTTTTTTTTTTTTAAACCGATCATGATTCGTCCATGCAAAGCACAAATCAGGATCACAACGTCGTCGTTCCTGCAGGAAGGATTTACCAAACTCGTGACATCCATCCTGGCGTGTCAAGGAGAAATCTAGGACGCGAGCTCCCCGCTCATCTCAGATCTTTAACAGGTGGAGATAATGTGCATGTGTGGGGGGTATCACACTCAGATGAATGTCTTTAAATTGAGTAAAATTTAAAAAAGAGGAATGTTTTACGTTGTTTACACACACCTGTTTGAGATCGCTGCCATTTTTTGGTGATTTTTGTAGAAAGGGTTGCCAAAAAAAGTGAATTCCTCAACAACTGCACCTCCAGCAGTGCCTTTAAATCTGGATCTAAATCAGATTCAGGCCTCTAATGACAAATTCTTGCTCCGTCCGTCGTGTTCTGCTTTTGAGTTTATGAGTATTGATCTGCTCGCTCCACTTAGAGCCGTGTTCTTATCTAGTAATGGCGCACCGTAGACGAAAACTTCTTCCAGCGCGTTACTCATTCTCCTCCTGCCTCCTCGCTTTCTTTAAGTTCATCTACAAGAACAGGTGCTGCTTGAGTCGCGTTAAATATTAACGAAGCCCTTTTTTTTTTCACTCGCCCATTCAAAATGTGACACAGATTCTCTCCCAGGTAAATTGTGGCACACGAGTTCGGATGTGATCTCCGTGGCTTCACGAGACGATTGTTAAATACGTGTTTGACTCAAAGAAATCAACAGTCTCTGCAGGAAAGCTTTTTTTTTCCTTCAACCCACAGAGTTACTGACATTTTCTTTAAGCGCACACAAGAACTCGAGGGGAAATGAAATGACAGTGACTCGAAGAACAAGTGGTGCTATTTTTGGTAGCACTTTACAATGAGGCTAATAAATAGTTGAAATATAGGTCATTAATTTCTCTATAAACAATTTATAAATACATAACTGCTTATTATGCATTAATTAAGGGTAACAGTGACAAAACCAGTTTGTTGCCAAATAGTGAACGAAATCTGTTCTCCTATGCATAGTTATTGTATTAAATATTTCAGACTAAGTTGTTAGCCCAATAAGCATTTGTAAACCTATTTTATATAATATTAGTTGTAGATACTTTTAATGAAGTGATAAAGTACAATATTATATGCTAAAGAAATATGTTTACAAATGCTTATTGGGCTTACAACGTAGTAACTTAGTCTGAAATGTTTAGATGAAATCAGATGAACAGATTTGGCGCACTAGTTGGCAACAAACTGGTCAGTTTTGTCTCTGTCACCCTAAATTAGTGCATAATAAGCACTTATTAATGATTTGTAAACTGTTTATAGAAGACTAAATAATGCATCTAAACTATTATTAGCCACCTATAAGGGGAGCCTTATTGTAAAGTAGTACCCTATTTTTAATGTTTTTGTATGAAATAGTATGTATAATTTTACATGGTGCAATAGATTTATTCTAGTATAGTATTTGTTTTCTTGCATGCTGATTAAAATATTACTTTTGTGCTTTGTTGTTTTTAAGGAGTTCCAGGCTAATTATGTCGTATAAAGATAAAGTTGAGTCATTACAGACAAAAAAAAAAAAAAATAAAATAAAAAAAAATTAAAAAAAAAATAAAAAAAAAAAATAACAGATGTGATTGTTGACTGTTTTTGATTTTTGGCTGCAAAGTCACTCAAAAAAGTGTTAGCGATGCCACATCCTCATATAAGACCCGATATAAAGGATTTAATAATGTGTCATAAAATAATTATTTGTTTATCAGTCATTTATAAAACACTGGTCATACATGAAACAAGCTAGCAATTTGGCATGATTAGACATTGTCCTTTTACTTTATTTCTAGGTTCAAGTGTCTTTATGTCATTCTCGTCACATGTGGAACATGAGGTGGAACATAATTATGTACGCATGGTCTCAGTTATACACAAAAAGAAACAGCATATAAAGATCTAATATAGACACTAAGACATATGCTAAACACTAATAATGTAAAATAATACGATGTATTAAGCAGCAGCCCAAACATTCATTATAATGTAATCTACGTGCGTGTAAACACTGTGAGCAGTAGTAGATCCTGTTGTTAGCTGTATAAGTTCAAGTAAAAAAGTAAGTTGAGCAAAAAGCAATAAGTTAAATTTATCAAATAAATAAATAAATAAAGTACACAGTCTGTGTCAAATTGTGACCCTGCTTTATTATAGGAATAGCTTTTTTTAATAAATCATTGCTATTGCATTATAAAGTGTTTACAACCTCATGTATAACCGGTTTTGCAAAGCATTAATACATCATTTATAAATAGACTGTTATTAGTGGATGGCACCACATTTTGTTCTATTTTTTTGTCTTTTTGACAGATTTGTCAGAACATTTTGCCTCTGATGAGGCGTCATAAAAACTCTTTACCCTCAGTCGATCCACAAACTGAATCTGAGGGTACGCACGGAGGATCTTCACTTCTTTCTTTGCAATGCAGAAAATATTGAATTTAAAATACAGTCAGTTGCTGTTTTTCTTTTATTCTTTTCGTTTTCTTATTCAAGACTTGGGGAAAGGTTCATACACGGTTCAAAAGAAAGGCTCTGAATTTTCACCCAGTAAAAGTTTTGTGAATTATTCTTTCCAATCAAAGTTTCATTTAAAACAAATCTCAAATAACAAAGAGCCTGATTCTTCAGAAAGTAGAAAGGAAAGTTACGCACATGCACTTGCACTTGTAAAATAGTTACCAAATCACGACTAAACGAGACACGGGAGCTGGAATTGTTCTTTTAACAACACAATATGAAACCGCAGCATTGTTCTTAAAATCTGACAACGAATCGCTGGATCGATGTCTCATAGTCCCTGCCGGCTGAAACGAGTTTATAAACAACAAGCAGCGCTGCAAACGCGACATTAAGACCTGTTCTAAACTAAAACTCCAATTGTTCCGGTGAATTCAAACCTTTATGGCTACGACAATCCATCAAAGCCAGCAGAATCAGGAATTAAAATGCCCACCTCGGAGCGTTTACCCAAGTGCAAGCGATTGTTTGCTGAGCGACAGCGCAGACAGAGTTCACTAATGGAAGCTGTTAAATGTTATTTTGCTGTAAAAATGGTGCCATTTATTTCATCCCCGTACCTCGAGTTTCCAGCTCGGTGTGCAATTGTGATTCATGCCACACAAAAATCCACACGTTTCATTCCAGACAAAGGAATTAACATTGAAACAACATATATGTGTTAGGGTTGACGCGTGAATAAGTTAATCTGACGTTTGCTTCGGTGAGCTCCTGCATCAACGCAGCACCTTTCATCCTCCACACAGTCAATCAGCTGCCGAGCTGGCGACACAAGAAAATGCTGTTTCAGGCCAAGGCAAGAAAAAGATGGCTCGGGTTTTGATTGGTTGAGCTGTCAGGGGTATTTTAAATTGATTGGATGAGTTTGTCTTTATAAACATGTTTGTTTTCAACATAAACAAGATTTGAAAAAAAAAAAAAAGCATTCTTTGTTATTCCTATATGCATTTACTGTAAAAGAAAATCAGCAAAGATGTGCAACAGAAATATAACTACACTGGTATTACTACGGTAATTGATTATTATTATATATTATACAGCAAGGAACATATATGTTTTTTCCTGTGTCTGTGTGCCTGCACACATCTGTTAGCAAAATATCAAATGAACCACTGAGCATATTTTAATGTAACATTTAGAAAATGATCACCGGGTGTGCAAACAAGTGATTAACTTCTGAAGCCATCTCATCCGATATGGCTGCCACAGCTAACTGAACTAAAAAAAAAAAAAAAAACTAAATAGATGCAATTCAGTGAATACTACTAGTATTCTGTTCATATTTGTTATAATAATGATAATCAGTCACAACAAGTACTCCAAAATACTACTCAGTGTGCACGACTTTTGTTTACAATTTTATCGTTAGCGGTTGGAATGAACCGTTTGACTTTTAGCAAAATGCCTCAGGAACCACTGGGTGGACATTAGTGAAACTCTCAGAAAATAATTACCGGATATATCTCAAGAAGTCATTAAGTTTTGGAGTTGATCCCATTTAAGATGGCCGCCACAGCTGTCAACATCAAGCACCACAAACAAGGGTATAACTCAGTCAGTTATACAGTTATTGAGCTAACATTTGGCGTGGTAGTAGCTGAGAGTAATTTACAACATTTAATTTGAGAATGACATCTCTAAGTTTGTATTTCATTGTGTATAACATTATTTTCAAGGTTTGACTGAGACGGATACAACTACTTGTTTCTCAATATTAAGATGATGCTAATTTTCACTTTAGCTTGGACATAAAAGGCAACAGAGGACATTCACTCCTTCAAAAAAAGGCTATTCAATGTCCTTTATTTGGTTTATTTGAAAACTATATCTGCAAAACTTTGTCCTGCTTATTGAGGATGATGAAAAGGGATCCTGTAGTAGATCCTTGAAGGAGAAGACAGTAAACCTGACAGCAATGGTCCTACATAAATCATAGTTATATTGATTAAAAAAGAGGACGATTCCCTCAGCAGGGGAAATAATTAGGACAAAGCCACTGTGCACGACTCTGTTGCTGCTTCCCACTCATCTGTGTCAAACAGCTTGGTCAATAATCTTCCACAATTCCCGAGGATTAGAGTCTTATTAAGGAGTCCCGTCTGTCAGCAGGACCTCAGAGCCCAGAACAAGTCACTCCCTGGCTGTTTTTTAAATAATCTTGTTTTAATACATACAAGTAAACATATAATTGGTTTCATTCGGGGGGTCATATTTATGTGTTTGGGTTCAAATAAGTTCCTTGTGATTATCGGCGTCCTGTTATGTAACAGATGAACTTGGTCTGGATAAAAGCACAAATATTTTGTAATTGGACTCGTGCTGTTAGATTAGAATTACTTTGGATGATGCACATCGGTGTTTTTTTTTTTTTTTTTTCTTTCTAATCCTTCATCACAATTTAAACTTAAAGAAGTCCTAATCCACACTTGTAGATCTGAGAGTCGTGAAGCTGTTCTTTATTTTGGAAATGCGTTGACGCCAACAAACAAACAAACAAGCAAACAAAAGAGGCACGCGACCTCCACAAAGTGCGTCAAGTTCTCACCTGGTCCGCGGGTTTCAGCGACGGCAGCAGCCAGAGCCAGAGCCGCGACGAGAGTCGCCAGTTGCCGGCATTGTCTCGCGCACATGTCTGCTGTGAAGTGGAGGCTTGCTCTCCTCGGTGGACAACAACCGAAACAACAGCAAACGTAAAGAAAAGTGGCTCGTCCGCGCGCTGGTGATGATATTATTAATGTTATTTCCAGTTGGTGGGGGTGTGGTGTGGGAGAGAAGAGGAGAAGCGAGCAGGGCGGCGGGAGGAGTTGAACCGTCGGGGGGTTGGCGCCTCGGATGCTTCTCGGAGCAGAGATGGAGGAGGGATAATGAGGTGAAACGCGGAGGTCTGTGTTTAATTCGGCCGCGCGCTGAGCGGATTGCTGCCCGTGTGAGGAGGGAGGGAGAGAGGAGCAGAGCCGAGGCTTCAGCACCACGGACAGCTCCTAGCGTCGGCGCGGGGAACCGCCTCCTCCAAGTTTCCTCCCAACACTTCCTCTGCTGCTCACTGCACCTCCAACCACTCTCTGTACTCCTTCACTGGGGAAATTATCACTAAATAACCTTTGGGATATTTAAATGTGTGACTTTTGGAATGTAATTCAAGATGGCCACCACAGCCAGCTTACACTAAGAACAAAAAAAAAAAAAAAAAAAAAAAAAAAAAAAACATAAAAATGACTTGAACTCTGCGGGTTTTACAGATACTGGGTGTGATGCAGTGGTGTTGTGTACATTTTTGTGCTGGGTACACTGTGCTTAAAAACCAAAGTACACAGGTTAGTACAACGTAATTGTTAATTTATTTTGATTTTTAAGCATACTGAACTTTTTTTAAATTATGCTTATATGTGAATAAATGTACAACAAACTTTGCACATCAGTTGGTTTTGTATTAAAAACATGTTATAGAATATATAAAACTGTAGTAAAAACATGTTCAAGTATTAAGTAGTAAGTACAGAAGTATTAATTATACAAAAACCAGGTTGAACCAACTCAGTGAGTCTATAAAATGGTTCAAATGTGTTGACAGTGATACATGCCCAATAATATGTCACATATCAATGGGCTCTTTTAAGTGGGTATACTGTAATTCCCAAGCTTCTCTAATGGGTATACTCCATATACCCACAAATCACATAGACTACACCACTGGTATGATAGCTGACACTGATCCTCAAAACCTTTTATGACCCCAAGAGATTGAGGAGAAAATTTGATTAAAATGTTAATATTTGAAAACAAATTTGTCTTTTTGTGAGCAATAAATCTCCAGAACCACCGATTTAACTGGAGCTTATAATAAATGATTCCTGGATGATTAACTTTTGGAGTCAACTTGATGTAAGCTGACCACAACAGCTGCTGGTCTAATAAAACAGAGAAATTATCATAACTCTTTAAGTTTGAAAGAAACGGATACATTTTGATAAGGTAGTAGCTGAGAGTCATCCTCAACTCATACCCTGAGTGTAGCATCTCATTATGTCTCATGAGCTGAATGTTGTTATTATCAACATTTGTCTAAAATGGCTACATCTTTGAAATCTCATCGTCTCAAACTTGGCATATTTTTGTTCAAATGTTTATTTTATTGAAACAGTGTTTCTAAGCATGAACGTGTCAGGCTGCTTGTCCTACATCACTTCTGTTTGTCTTTCTCGCTAAAATGAGCCAAAACATGAATGTGCAATCCTTGTGCACATGCACCAGCTAGACCCACCAGAGATGGTTTAGAGAGAGAGAAAAGCTGTTTTGTGTGTCATCCTTGAAAATAATTAAAAAAAAAAAAAAAAACATAAAATAAATGGTTGCTTACTTTTCAAAAAAATCTCTAAATGTTTTTTTTTTTTTTTTTTTTTTTTTTTTTGTCTCTTTGGTCCATTTTTACATCCATCTTTACCCGCTTCTTCCCTTTTGGGTCACATGGGTTACTGGTGCCCATATCCAGCAGTCACTGTGCAAGAGGCGGTGGACACCCTGGTCAGGTCTCCAGTCTTACACAGGGACACAGAAACAAACAAAACAAACAACCATTAATTCTCTCGCTCACACCTAGAGACAATTTAGAGTTAGCAATCAGCCTAACACATGTTTTTAGTCTGTGGGGAAAAAACCCTCACATTCATGGAGAAAACATATGAACTCCACCCAGGAAGGTCTCTGACCGAGATATGATTCTCGCTGAGAGGCAACAGCTCTACCAACTGTGCCACCGTGCTACACAAACGTTTTAAAATGGCAGATAACGTGAGGTAAATACCTCCTGGGTTGGCAAATAAACGATCCAAAATAATAAACATTGTTAAACTTTAAATCATGGCAGTCTTGAAAGAATTTTAAAGCCAGTCTGTCTGTGGGCTGGTGACCACTGTGTTTGCATTGGAGACATCATAACCATTCAAAAACATGTTATCATACACGTTTTGTTTTGTCACTTGAATTTTGAACATTTTTATGTAGTTGCTGGTGACTTGAAGTGTATAAATTTGGTTTATTTAGGTTTTAAAGACCTACATGTGTATTTTGACATCTGCATTGGCAAAACTTATCCCCACAGCTGGCTGGTCGATTGGTTGTAAACAAAACATTCTATCTACTATGGATAAGTTGTCTATTTTCTCACAATTTTAAATCAACAACTAGTCTTTGATACCCTCAGGCCAGTGACATATTGGCTAAAGTGAAGCAGAACTTAATTTATTTGCTCAGCGTGTCTGAAAGGCACATGGGAGTAAGAATGGCTTGATTCTTGTGATTTATGTACTGGTGTGGTAACCATTCTGGAAACTTGTATAGAACTATTTTATAATAAATATAATAGGCATCATCTAAACACTGGTTTTCTGTTTTTCAGTAGATCATTATTGAACTATGTATAGAAGTTCACAGCTGCAGAAGTACTGAGCCAAACACTCAATGCCCAAATTGCTGATGACAAAGATCATTTGATGAAACAACAATGATTGTATCTCTGATCCAGAACCTGAGTGTGATGTCCAGGATATACCTGAGGCACATCAATGTGGAACTGACAGGTGAGCAGGAAGGAGCCTGTGGAAGAACCATGTACAGCCCACCTGAATGGTCAGTCTCTGATAAATAATGCTCTTCCTGCACAGAACTGGCCATATACTGTAATAAAAACTGAGATATTCTGACATCTGTTCCACTTGTAGAACAGAAAATTCAACAAACCAGAATTAGTTACTTTAAAACAAATTAAAATGTGTGTTTTAAATATAAAAATTGTTGAAATATTTAATACAATTACAATCATTACAAAATAAGCCTGTTTCAACTAGTGTGTCAGCTTAGTTGCCAACATCATTTGGTTGTTGAGGGTTAACAAAAGCAGACAACAACTAGTTGTCCTGTATTTTTAAAGCTTTAAATGATCTAAGATTAATTTTTTAAAGTAAAGATAAGCAATTTCTCACAAGTTTCTATAAGACAGTTGTTGTACATAAAATGAAATTGTAGATGATCTTACTGTTTTCATTTGATTGTTGTGTAGTTAATGTTTATTTCAGTTCAAAAGTCTTAGTCTCCAAAATTAGGCCTTTTTTTCCTTTCTAGCAGTCATGCCATCCATCCATCCATCCATACATACAAACGTACATACGTATGCACGTGCACACACACACGCGCGCATGCATGCCTGCATGCATACATACATGCATACATACATACATGCATACAAACGTACGTACGTACGCACGCGCACAAACACACACGCGCATGCATGCATACATGCATACATACATGCATACATGCATATACTGTATACATGCATACAAACATACATACATGCATACATACACACACACACACACACACGCACGCATGCACGCACGCACACACGCACACACACACATCATCCATCTATTCATACATCTATACATCCATTCATTATCTTCTTCTTTTAGAGTCAATTCGATGTGGCAGCAGCTTAAGCAGGGAGGCCCAGACATATTTTTCCCCAGCCTCCTCTTCTAGCTCATCTGGGAGGATTCCAGGGTGTTCCCAGTACAGCTAAGAGACAGTCTCTCCAGCATGTCCTGGGTCTCTTTCTAGTCAGACGTTACTGGATGATCTTTCTACAAAGTTGCCCACGGGGCATCCTTATGCCCAAACCACCTCAACTGGCTCATTTTGATGTGGCAGAGCAGCAGCTCTACTCTGAGTTTCTTCTGGATAACTGAACATCTCACCCTATTACTAAGGAAGAGTCCAGCTTCCATGCTAAAACAAAAATAATTTTGACCATCTGTATCAGTGATCTTGTTCTTTTGGTCACTACCCAGAGTTATGTGACCATAAGTGAGAGAAGGAACATAGACCAACATGTAAACAGTGAGCTTTGCTTTGCTTTGCAGCTCAGCTCCCTCTTCACTGTAATAGGCCGACACAGAGTCTGCAATACTGCAGAAACTGCACCGATCCATATCAGTCTTGTGCTCCATTGTTCCCTCAATTGTGAACAAAACCCAAAGAACTCCTCCAATTGAGGCAGAACCTCACCCTCAACCCAGAGAGGAGAACTCTTTTCCAATAGTCTGTCATGATGTCTTCTAATATTGTGAAGTTGTCTTGGTTATTCTTCAGCTTTTCTGAAGATCTTTGAATGTTTTTCTTTGGATTTAGGCTGTTTATTTTTTTATTTTTTTATTTATTTTATTTTTTTATTTTATTTTTTGTGTGTGTGTGTTTCAGTCCAGTACCCAACCAGTGTCAGAGAAATACCTCACTTCCTTCATGACGTAACTTACCAACTTTATTTGAATCATTCAGGCATAAAATGTTTGTTCTAAATTTAAGGATGAATCACTTTTGAGTCAAGACTATTTAGCTTCTTAGAAGAAACACAAAGGAATTATGTAGCACAGTACTCTAACATGCTGTAGGTCACAGAGTTCTCACACACAGTCAGTGCTTCAGGAATCAGCAGGAGATTCAAACATGTTTGATGCAATCAGAAAAAAAAACTTGTAAAAGTATGAAGACTTCTGCAGCCAATATTGATTGTGACTCAGTCTACAGTCGTGTATCTGCATGCTGTTAGAGGTTGAATTGAATTGCTTCTCTTTTCTGACCCTAATTTTATCACCATTCTAACACGTTTTTAGGCCTAAAGGAGGCAGAACTGCAGCTGAATGTATTTCTTTTTTTCCTTCCAGTTCAATTCTGAGTAAAACTCATACCCTGCTGTGCATGATCAACCCTGAGGTGAGACATTCCTCAGGTGCTGGAAATAACCACACACCTTTCTCTGACTGTCTGAGGTCACTTTTCTGTCCCTTTCATATATTTGTGTCTCTGGGCTGGTAACAGTTCGACAGTGAGCCCCACAAAAGCAAAAATCGGTTGGTATACTTAGATCTCATTAAAAAGTAATTCATTTAAAAGCAGCTGTCTAATGTGTTAAGTAAACAAAACTGACATTAATTAACATCACAAAAACTGTCAAGCAATTCATCAGCGGTTCAACCTTATTAAAGGGAACAAACATGCCATTTGGTAGTTTGGTCTTGCTGCACACACTACAATGGACATTTCCAAAAGAAATCAAAGAGCTGACATAGCAGTTAAAAAGAAGTTTGTATATTAAAGGTAAACACTACAAGACCATATATAAAAAAAACAAAGTTCTTGAGACTGTAGCCAACCTCCCAGGATGTGGACTCAAAAGGAAATGCAACTCAAGGTTGATCAGATGGATAGTGTTAGAAAAGGAGCTTAAATAACCATCCAAAACCATTCAGGCTGAACTCCGAGTTCAAGTTGTGTCACACTGATTGCACCATCAGTCACATGTTGACTCGTGATTGGAAGAAAACTCAGGAGGGCTCCACTTTTGTCTGAAAAACACAAAAAAGACAGAGGAAATCAACAAAAATGCATGATGATAAGTCAAAGTTTCTGGAACTGATGAGATAAAACTAGACCTTTTTGGCCAGTCACAAAAGTTTTTTTTGTAGAAGGGAACCCATAAATGCTTCCGGCTCTGGGGCCACATGTAGTCCCTCATCTGTTGCTCTATGAAGCTTTGACCAAAACTTAAAGGTTCTGGTTTTTATACATGCAATAAGAAAGACTAGTTTCTGCAGTTGTTTGTAAATTTTCTGCAAAGGTTTGAGCAACACTATTTGGTTTTTATTACTTCAAAGTGTGATACTTAATTACTCCTTGCATAAAAGGCCAGATAAGCATACAGAGTTCAATGTTTTCATTTTCATCTAACGGTCAAGGTCAAGGTTTCTTTATTGTCATTTGCATTGCATGTGGTACATATGGTGGAACAAAATTGTGTAGATGTGTTTGTTCCATCTGAAGTCCACAACCATAGTCTTTGTCTTCGTCACACTGATGTGAAGGTTGCTCTTCCTGCACCATCTCTCCAGGTGTTCCACCTCCTGCCTGTAGCTGGACTCATCATTGTTTGTGATGCATCCAACCACCCCTGTTTCATCGGCAAACTTTACAATATGGCAGCCTGGATGGGTCGGTGTGCAGTCATACGTGAGCAAAGTAAACATGAGGGGGCTCAACACACAGCCCTGGGGTGTTAATAAAGGTAGAAACTGGAAGTTTTTGCTTCTTTACTTCATAGACATATTTTCTCCCAAAATGTAAAAGTATAAATAAATGTTGAAAGTCATTATTGAATATTTGTATTAAAATATCACCCCCACTGGTCAGAAAAGCCCCTTCCAACTACTTCAAAGTGGCCCACAGGCCACCAGTTAATCATCCCTGTTGTAGCAGATTTTGTGGCTCCAGGCTATTTTTTAATTAATGAGTGAAGGTCCAGAAGTGGCTGTTTGATCAAAAAGGTAGCAGACTCCTGGTTTAGCCATTTCTAAATGAAAAAAGAAGTGATGTTAGTAAACATGAAAATGTGGAGGAACAAACAACAAAGGTGCAGCAAGAGTTTTTACAAGGAATAACAGAGTGCAGGAAGCAGAAACGACTGCTCCTGCACTGCTAAAACATTTGTAGTCCTAGATAAAGTCTTGTGTTATAGTAAAACACGTTTGCATCAAGCATTCTGTGTATCTAGTTTGGCATCCTTCAAACAAAGACTGAAATTGCTGAGCCTAAAAGATACAGGGACAAAAACAAAGGCTTTCAAGACACAACTTGACAAGGGATGCTGCAGCTATGTACAGTGAGAAAAAAAATCTTAAAGCATCTAAAGCTGTTCCAGAAAACCTTGGAGGAAAAAAAAAAAAAAAAAAAGGAGAACCTACAGTAAATCGAGCATCATATGGGTTTGTAAAGAAATCAAGTGCTCATGTGTAAGCAGAACTTAACCAAACACCTTCCCACAAGCCATGAGGTCAGTTTCTGCCGTGCAGCTTATTGGTTGACCTCTGACCTCCATGTTAAGTCGGAGCATGCTGAAAAGTAAAAAAGGAGGTTTAACAATAATGTTCTTGTGTAACCCTGGTGAATCAGAGATAAGCCATCGCGGGCCTTCAGTCACAAAGATGATTGCTTCAAACGAGGCTTTCATTCATCGGTAATCTCATCAACCCGTCTGACGATGACTAAATCAATTCACCAAAAAATGACTTGTTAGATAAGCTTGTTTGGCTTTTTTCTTTCATCTGACTTGAAGTATTAGCAGATAGTATCTGCCTTGTAATTTATTGGGACATTATTTAATAATCTAGGTCATATGAGCTTGTTCTTTTTTTTTTTTTAAAGCTTAATGGTAATTTAATTGCACATGTTCTCACATTCTGTTGAACGTTTCTAAACACAACTGATTTTACACACGTAAGTCACACATATCACTGTATCTATTTATATACGTATATGTGTGTGTGTGTGTGTGTGTGCCTTTAAGTACACATTTGAATGTGGCGCTTTTACTTCAACCTGAGTATAATTTTTGTGCTTTTAATTTGTCTCATAGAGGTTAAAAAAATATCTAGAAAATATTTTCTGCTGTGCTTCGTTTGCCAGTGGGTCTTTTGACGGTTGTATATACAAATGTTGGTGTTAACATGTATGTTTCTCCTGACACACAGACACTCAAATAGTCAGAAATTATACAATATCATGCACTAATTATTTTAGCTTCCATAATTCCTGATCACCATGTTCACACAGATATAAAAGTAATCATTTATTTGGCACAATATTGACTAATTTAGTGCTTTTTATCAACATAATTTGTTTCTGTATGTAATGTGTTGCACATTTTTACATAATTTTGTGATGATGTGCAGTTGCTATTTAAGCTAAAGTCTTGTACAAATGAATAGAAGACCCATGAATGACACATGAATGACTTGTTAATTATGCAAATGAAGTACTGCAGAAACCTAGTAAGTTGCGGGAACTCTGTCATCTAAAAGGGTATGGCGGGTGTGATAATGTAGCGACCTGGCACAGCTCTCCTGATGTAATGACAGGTCAATTTGACTGGCTTTATGCTTTGCACCCTGGTTCCTTTCACCGGCTCTGTTATTGCTTCCCTTGCCACCTCCCCCACCCCCGTCTTTCTTGTGTCTCTAGGACTTTGATTTCTCCTTTGTGCCACTGGCTCCTCCACTGACACTTCCTAAGAATAAGAGATGCCACACAACCCTGACCCCTTCACGCCACACCAATGACCTCTGTCTCTTCCATGCATGACCCCTCACCTTGAAGCTGACAGCTTGATTAATTGAAGAATGTTATGATTTATGAGTATCTTCTCAGCATGATTAACAAGGCAACAGGTGGCACAAACCAAACAGCTAGCATGAACATTTCTTAGAGACAGGGACACAATGGTGAATTATATTTAGAAACCATGTTTTGTCCAACGCTGACTTTCAGTTTGGTAAAGCCATATATCATTTTGACTTTTTTGTTGAACACTGCAGTTTGGATATTTCACAGGAAGGTTGTCTTTGTGTCTATCTTATGTAACTCCTTGTGTGTAGCAAGTTGTCACATTCCCACAGTGGTGTTAGGTAAAAAGCTCATTCAGCGATGTGGCGATCAACTCACTAAAGGGTTTTGCCTTGAACAGTCTAAAATGTGGAAACCTAAAGTTCTAACAAAAGAAAACAAACCAGGCTTTCTCCAAAGTCTTTTTGTGCAAGAGAATCAAAAAAATACAGAGTTGCCCAAAGCACATCTGTTAATGGCCTCTGCAACACAAGGTTACAACGTGTTAGAGTTTGACTCAGAGTGGCAGTGTCGTTTACAGAGCAGCAACTATGTCATTGGTGACACAAGGCCATGTCCAGTTGTCTGGCCTAAGCTTTGCAGGTTAACTCACCTGACAGCTTCTTAGATACGTCTGTCTTTTAGTCAAGACACTTAACAGCCTAATGGGAGTTGGTTGTCCAACACAGGTGTCAATGGGACAGGGGTATTGAAGAGGCCATATGAGAACTTCTCATTGACTAAATCAGTCACAGGGAAGGACTAAAGAGTCGGATAGCAGTCTCTTGACACAGTGTCACCGGCAAACTGTCCAGCTGAGCTGAAGCGCATGGTAAAATGTGGCCTTTTCTTTTGACAAGAATTTGCTCTGACCTTAGCTTCAGGCTGTGACAACTGATGGATGACTGATGGTGCTGTTTCAGCGGTGTTGTAAAAAAAAAAAAAAAAAGGGGTGGCGGACCTTTGAAAGAGCATCCCTCTAATCCCGATCAGGTTTAGCTTGTGTTGGAAAGGAAAGAATGATCAACTGAGATTTGCCTTGTTGTCTTCAGCATCAAAAGCACCAGTTAAAATAAGAAGCCTTTTGCACGTTCACATTTAGGAAATCCACTCTTGGTGTTTTCTTTAAATAATGAGTCAGAATTCTCCTACGCCCTTAAAGCCTCTGACATGTTTGCACTTATGATGCTAAGACAACTGCTGCGGTGTGCAAGGTTAGTAGAACTGAAAGCACTGGGTTTTAAAAACTTTGTTTACATAGTATACCCATCAATGAAAAATTAATTATCTTAGAGTCAGCAGAGGTTAATTTTGGTTAGAAACCTTTTGATTTGGAGGAGCTGACCCCAGAAGTGCTCGTCTGCACTTGTGGGTGGGTTGGGTGGTGTATGCAGTGACCTGTGACTGGGGCAGTGACAGAAGAGTAAACTGGGCCATGCTCCCAAGCCTCACTGCTCATGGAGAGCTTAGGGGCTGCAGGAGCACATCACTGATCCTATGTCGCCAGCCTGGCCCTGTGATCAGTAGCTCCGTCCTCAAGGAACACTCCCCAGTCCTGCCACCCACCTCTGTTGTCTCCTAGAGACAGTGCTGCCCACCGCTGTTTGCCCCATATGTTTGGGCTGCGCACAAGGTGGTTTCTCGAATACTGTGGTTGCTAATTATAAATTTAATTTGCATTTTAATTAGAATGGTGGAAAATTAAAGCCTGCCAGCTGGAGAATTTCAAAACGCTTTTCCCTTCCTCCTTTCTCTCCCTCCCAGTTTAGACCAACTCTGTCCTGTATTCAGATGAACACACCAGTCACTCCAACACCATCTCTGTATGGGACACTTTGTGATGTCATCTGCGTCTTATATTGCGTGCGAGGCTTGATGTGTAGAACAGCTATCCTATCACTATTCACATTTTGACACTTCACATAATTTGGTTTAGATCATAAAATTCATCACCATATTTATAAAAAATGTAATGAGTTATCTAATATCGTCCTCTTTAGTCGTTTGATTAGTAAAGCAAAGTCCAAAACCCTGTCATGGTGCCTAAATTGACTCACTTTTTGCATGTTGGGAAGTAAGTGATCTCCTTGTGTGGGCTGGTAATATCATTCAGTTTTGGTCATTATTTTCCAATCTCCATAATTCGTCCCGTTCCCCGTCTTGCGCTCCCCGTGGTCAATCTCATTCCTTCTCTCACCTCCCACTGGTGTCCTTGCTCAATAATTGTCATTAATTGATTGACAGCTTGGATAGACCCAGCTAACCCCAGTTCTGCTCTCATGTCTATATTTTAAATGAGAGCTTGTACATTCAGTGACCTTGTCTTCCCATCAGCTCTCAGCAAATGTAAAGCCAATCCAGAGAATGTCTCACCTTCGCAAACGAGACCATCCTAAATGACTGTAATTGGTTTCTGATTCTAGCTTGTGTGGTACTGCATTGTGCCCATAAAGGCAAGATGTTTCAGTGCACCAAAAGAGGGGAGTTTTATCATTTTGATTCAAAACATAACTTTATATTTTTAATAGTACTTTTCTTCACAGGTGATCAAAATTTTTATGAACAACAATTTACCTAAAACTGTGCTTGGAGTCTGTGAAACTCATCTCAGCAGGGCGTTATTTTAGTAAACATTATTTTACTTGTTAATGTACAGGCAGTCCCCGACTTACGGCGCCATCGACTTACGGCATTTCGGACTTAGAGGCGCCGCCCCCAGTGACGTCATCACACCTTACGTTGCCTTTTTTATGCAGCATTTTATGCTTTTTTTCGATTTTTTTGATTGTATTTTGTTAGCTAACTGCTTGGAAACACATAAAAACGGCGTTCTAAGTACGCTGTTGTTGTGTTACATTGGGAAAAAAAAAAAAACGTGTTTGAAAACGCCGTTACCGTTCACCATGTGCTTTCAGTTTCGAGTTATGGCCGAAAATCCTGAGTTACGAACGCCACGTGGGGGGGGGGCGCTCCGACTTACGGCAAATCGAGTTACATACGCGCCGTAGGAACGGATCTCGTTCGTAACTCAAGGACTGCCTGTAATTACATAATTTCCATCTTATTTTGCAGAGCTGCCATTTTTCGTTTTAATGAAATCCATAATTTGTTAGTCCTTCAAAATGAGTACGTCTTTATGCTTATATCCATGCACAACTTTTTATCAGTGCTTATTTTTTTAAGCTTTTGAAAGACAAAACTGCTCGGAGCATAAACATAGACACTGGTAGAGAAGCTTATCTAACATTAATGCAGTCTTTATGGTTCTTTCTCTACAATAATCCATGCATGTAGTCTGTCACAGGAACATGGAATGTCTGACATTCTTCCAGGTTGTTTTGGTTTGGGAGGCTGCCAGCCCCAGTTTTGCACCTCTTTGCAGGGCCCAGTTTGATGTGGTGTGAATAACATTCAGACGTACACACACGCCCTCATTAGCATTCATTCAGGGAAGCTATGCAGGACACCCTCCCTGCTCTGAGGGTGGCATTTGGCAAGGGCCAATACACCTGGCAAAAAGACCCCTTCAATCCCCATCTCAGCATAGCATGTATGTAAAATATACTTCATAGAAATAATGTAAATGTGATTATTTTGTAATGTATTGACATACTTTGTAAATTGTCTTTTGACATTGTGTATTGTGAGTAAAAAATATAAAACAGTCTATAAATTCTTAAAAATTATACAATAAAGACTTGTTCACTGAACCTCAAAACTCATTTACAGCGTTTTTTTTTTTTTTTTTTTTTTTTTTTTTCTGACAGAGGTGGGTCATTTGTTTTCCCAAAGAGCCACATAAAAAACTAGGAATGGTTTGAAAGGCTGCACCGCTAAGTTTGACTCAGTTCAGCCAAAGACAAATAAAATATTTTTCTATAAATATAATTTTTAACATCTGCTAAGAGTAGGCTTTTCAACCAGGCATTAAACATAAGAAAACTGAGAATGTGAACTTTAAATTCACATTTAAAGTAAATAAAGCATAATACAACCTATTTCGGAAAAAACAAAATGCGTTTTTGCAGTATTTCTAACTGCATTTGAAATGAAAATACTTTAGAAATCCAGTTTTTGTTCAGCACTGAAATCGTTTACTTGAGGTAGATGTGATGGACATAGACCAGGTGGTTCTCAGAGAGAGATCTGCATTTAGATTTGTTTATTTTCATAAAAATAAAGCATATATATGAGGGTACTTATACTACACCACAGTGTTCGCTTTCAAAATACAAACACTTTAAAAGTAAAAGTCAATGTTTTTTGGATTTGCGTCCACAATTGTTCATGCACTGTTTCTGATACTACACCAATCTACTGCAAGTTGAAGAACAACTGGGCCAGATGTGGTCCGCGGGTCATAGAATCTCTAATATTTCTTCTCAAGTATGCATCTGTCCATTTTGGGTGAGGAGCAAAACTAGCCATTCTCCACCTGAATGTTTTACTTTGTTGAACATCCCCCATGCAGATATATTCACTCTCCTACTTGATCTTTAGCATCAGTCTTCAGTACAAACGATGGTCAAATTTCATGCTGTTCTTAACATGATAGAGGGTCTCCAACAGTCTTCACTTGTCATGAACCCAGAGGAGTAAAGTTATTTTTTTCCCCTCTCTTTTTGTGCAACATTCATGGGATATTTGAATACCTGCATGACAGTCTTGGCTTCTTTTTCAAAACACATAGAAATCTACTGAATATTTCTTTAGCTGGGAGGGGAAAAAAAAACCGTCTTAGCTGTTTGCTATTGAAGACCCCTTTTAGGTTTATCTTTGAATACTCAAATATTTGAGTGTATGAACTGGTGTGATGAGGTGCAGAGACAGACATTTGAAGGGATTTTAACTCATTTGAGCAATTACATGCTTAACTGGACCAAGATAATCTGTCACCCAAAGCTTGTGTCTCGGGCTCTGCCTCTCTTTTCCGATCCTCCACTCTCTCATACCCTCCTACGTGGCCAAAAGAGAAGCGCCGAATAGTGGGATTTAGAGCACAAAAGCTTACCCTGAATGAAATGAAGGCCTTGGAGAAATTAATTGCTTCTAACAAACAGCATGACTGCTAGCATGTCTTGTGCTCCATTCTTATCAGCCACCGGAGGTAGAGGGTGGGTGACAGGTCTAAGAAAAAAGGGCAAACCTGCAAATGAGGGAAGTGTTCTACAGGAATATGCAAGCTGCTTACTACTTTTAATTTTATTTAGGCATTTAGCCCTTCATATGCAAGGCTTTAAGAGACAGATGCTAAATAAATGATACTACACAGCATGTTCTTTTTGAAGATTTAATTAGTGAAGCAATCTACATTTTCACCTCTATAGTTAACATCAGACTGGGGAAAAAATGCTTACATTTTAAAATAGTTATACAGCAGTCCCTCGCTACTTCACGAGTCGCTTATCTTGGATTTGTTCTATTGCGATTTTTAAAAATAAGATTGGAAATGACACAATTGGCTTATTGATGGATGAGCCACACGACTGGCATGGAATTTTTATTCAAAATAAATTATTTAACATTATTTAGCACCTGCTGCACCCTTGTGCAGCCCAGAGCTGCAGAAAAGCTTCCCCAGCCCATACTGCAGGACAAACTTCGTCCTGCAGCTGATCAGCTGATCTGCGTGCAGAGCGGAGAAGTGGGCGTGGCCAATAGCACTTGCAGGTGGTTGAGAGCAGTGGATGCACAGAGAGGGAAATCATGACATTGTGCTCTTAGAGCGTTTAGTTTAGAAACGTTGTTTAAAATATTGCAAGAATGTGGGAAGGGTTTAAAATGCCCTAATATCTATATATATAAATACTAAAATAGCCTACCACTTACTACTTGTACTACTATGCCGACTTCACAGTTTTTCACTTATTGCAGATCTTCAGGGTACGGATCCCCTGCAATAAATGAGGGACTACTGTATAGTCATAAGGAGATATGAAGTGCTGTTAAATCAGTCAAAAACATGTTTTAATTGCCAATATATCAACTACATTGCAAGATTTTAGACTTCTAGGATAGTTCCTAGGTGAGATTCTGTGAGAAAGTTATGAACAAGTAGAATCCAACCTGTTGCAGATAGCTCTTTGAATGACCTCGGATTGGAGAAATCGTTTAATTCTGACTGGATCGATGCGCTACCAGCTAGTCGGGCACATCATTGCTACCATAATAATAATTTATAGTTTTCCATGTGAACAGTATTTCAAAGACCTTTTAATCACTCAGTTTCACAGTAACATTATTGTTTAAAAGAAATATACATCATTACAGTATTTGCAGGCCGCTGTCAAACTGTGAAATTAAATGTTGGACATTGTTATGATTCATAGAACCCAGATTGGTACAAGACCCGGAAATGAGACAAGACAGTAGGAAAAGAACAGTGTTTATTATTTACAGTGCTTGTATTATTTACAGATGATCTGTGGAAGAAGGAGAGGGTCAGGTGGATCTGGTTGAAGGGGCAGAGTTATGATATTAATCAGTTTTTTTTTTTTTTTTTTTTTTTTTTTTTTTTTTTTTTTTTTTTTTTTTTTTTTTTTTTTTTTGTTACAGGTTTGGTTGCGATGGTGAGGTACGGAGTTGAATCCAAACTGAGCTCCAGAGATGAAGAAACAGGCAGAACAGACAAGGCAGGCGAGTGGATGGAGAGCAAGGCATAAGGAATGAGGAACAGGACCAAGGGAGAGCCAGGACTGGACAGGACCCAAGAACGTTGGATAACTGCAGGCACAAAAAACAAGGCAAGTATCTTCTAATATCTCAGAAATACTGGCCAGGGGTATGAATATCATAGACGGCTTAATGCTCCGGCATAGAGAAGCACTTGACTGCAGCCTTATGTAGTGCTGGATCTCATCAGGTAGATGGCCGACAGCTGCTGGTAATTAGCGGACATCTTGGAGAGGAGAGCTGCAGCAGCCAGTGGTACTCACAGACATTACTCCCCCCAAAAAGGCAGAAAAAAGGGCAGAAATGTAAACATTTAGACCTAGAGGACTTTTAAATAAACTAATATTGCTTGTCGACTGTCATGTCAGTATTTTAAACTAAGATCAACATATGTTAATAAATTATGTTGTAGACGTTTTGGTCAAACATTATAAATACCATAGTTTGTTTGGGATGATACAACTATTACCACACAAAACAATAACTCAAAGTTTGTAGAACTGAGGGCGTTTTGGCCTTTTTATGTTGGCCATGATTAGTTAGCTGTGGTAGCCATCTTGAATTGGGTTTATTTCAAGTTGAATATAATAGTCAATGGTAAAATCAATAGCAAAGTCTAATAGCAGCAAAAGTTTTGCGTTATTTGTTAGCACTCAGAGTAAACTGAGGATGACTTCTGATGACTATGACACCAAATTGTATCTCAATATTAGTAAACCTTTTGAAATTTGGCCATTTTTTTGTGCTTGCTGAGGGTGTTTTGCTGTGGTGGCCATCTTGAATCTTGAATCTAGTTGACTCCAAAAGTTAATCATTCATAGATGTGCTCATAGAATTGCTTTTTGAAAGCTTTATTAAAACTCATCCACTGGTTTATGAGATATTTTGTTATCACAGACAAATGAACACCCACACATGCCCACATTTACAAGTTAAAAAATAATACAGGTAGTCCTCAGGTTACGGCGGTCTCTACCTGCGGCGCTCTGTACTTATGGCGCCGCCCCCAGTGACGTCATTGCGCCGTTCGTTGCCTTTTTTATGCAGCATTTTATTTTTTTTTTCGTTTTTTTTTTAGGGTATTTTGTTAACTAACTGCTTGGAAACACATTAAAACACATTAAAACACATTAAAACGGCCATTTGAAGTTGTTTTACATTGAAAAAATGTGTTTAAAAAGACGTTACCGATCGCCGTTTTAGTTTCGGTTTTCGATTTATGGCCGTATATGCGGACATACAGCGCCATGTGCGTTCTGTTCCGACCTACGGCAGAATCGATCTACAAACGGCCCTTAGGTCCGGAACCTGTTCGTAGGTCGAGGACTACCTGTAATTTGCCCACTTTTTTTTATCAGTGGTTGATTGAGCTGGGCTGGGCCAAATTAATGGGCTGGATGGGAGGGTCGGGTTGGTCTCGGGTTTTTGATACAGTTTTATGAATCATACAGCACAAAGAAAACTAAAAAACAATAGACAATATCAAATTATGTAAATATACCAGTTGAGGAGGAGGCAGGACTGACTGGTCAGTTGAAAGAGGTAAAAAAAAAAAAGTCCAGTTAAGCTCAGATGGATCAGCTGATCACTGGCCACGCCTGCTGTTATCTGCGGTGAAGGAAGTGGCAGCATCTACACAAGCTGAAGCGAGCAGTGCATTCAACCCCATTCTATGTTTTCCCCAAAAATATTGCTCTAAAAACATTTTTGTTCATCTGTATAATAGCCTCTCTTTAGAGTTAATTTTTTTGGCTATTTGTTTTGTATTTGTATGTTAATATCCATTTGGTGATACAAGAAATCTTATATCTTCCTTTCTTTGAAATACGTTGTAAAAATTTGTCCTGATTTGCGTTCAAAAGCAGTAAAATATTAAGAAAACAACAAAAAAAAAAAAGTCAGGTTTTTATTTTTTTGCAGGCCTATAATTCCAGTTAATCTGTCAGGTCTGGGTCAGGCTCCAAAAAAAAATAAAAAATAAAAATAAATAAAATACGAGTTCGGGCCGGGCAGGATTTGTTTCTAGACGGCTGCCGTGCTTTTTTTTTTTGTCTTCATCCCACTCAGACTGGATTGTCAAGCTAACAGAATTAAACTCAGATTTTCCCATCTGAAGGTATTCAAAGAGCTACCTACAACAGGTGAGATATTAATCGTTGATGATGATTCCACAAAACACTTATCCAAAAGATCTGAACTATCCCTTTAAAGTTAAAATAATAATAATAATTATGGTTACATTCAAAGTAACAGATTTCACATCTTCTTTTCAGATCTTCCATAAACAGCTTGCGAAGCATTCCCCTCATTAAACAGAAGAATATCTGCTACAATTAATTAACTGTATAGATCTGGAGAACATTCAGGGTTCAGCATTAGCCAGGGCAGTGATGGGATTTAGTCGTGTGAGGGTGTGTGGCATATTTGCTCCACTTCTGTTCTCCGCTTGCTCCCACTCCCACTTGTCACCATTCTGTCTGCCACCACTAGCGTGGCATCTATCATCCACCACAGACGCTGAGGCACCCCACAAAAGGAGGCTGGAGCGTGCACAAAGGCATTAGCATTTTTGCATCTCATTATGGTTATAATTGCATGTCTGTGTAAGCGGCTCGCAGTCCATTATCTTGCGTAATTTTATCAGTGACGTTTGAGACGTGTGTTTAAATGTCAATTGTGGACTACAAAAAAGGAGTGACCTTTGTGGAGTCATCGCACTCTTTCTCTCCTCCATCCCCTGTTCAGTCTTCATCCCTTCTTTGCCCTGTCTCTCTGTTTATGGTCTTATCTAGGTCTTCTGTCTCCTCTCGCTGGAATACTACACATGTGGTGCGTTGACTAGCCCGGCAAACGTTAGCCTGTCACATTTTATGACAGCCGTTGACATGAATGATGTTCATCAAGTTCATCAAAAGCCGTCTTTAAAATCTCATTAAATCAGCTGCTTTATTCTTCAAAAAATGCATTATCAGTAACAAATAACCTCAGCATACTGCTGCTTTACATATAAGTTAATATATTGATAACACATTGGACCCATATCTGGCACAAACATATTGATAAGCAAAGGAAATCAATTAAATTAACTCACCATATCCTAACTGGTGAGGCTATACTGTGACTGACGACTATTTTAAAGTTTTACTTTAACATGGTGGTAAATCAACAATATTAGGAATGATTGCCTTTAATTATTATTATTTTGTGTTTTTTACTTTTGCATTTATAAGAAAATGTATTTATTTTTAAATATAGATTGGTTTAATAGTCAGATATGTATTTCACAGCTGTATCATTTGTATGCGGATCAGTACAAATGACATTTTAACTGTTGATAATACAGTTCATGTCATTAAAAACAAATTTGGCGCATGCACTTTTTGTCTAGATAAACATAAAGCCTTTTAATATAAAACATGTTACATATAAACTCGTATATTTCAATTATTTTTTAAATGTAATTTTTTGAGGGCTTCCTTGTTTAATCTCCTCATTATATAAAAAGTCAGTTCATGTTTTTCACCTGAAAAAATGAATAATAAATGAATAGAAGATCTTTGGTTATCCAGTCTGAATACTTTTTTGTGTTATTATTGATGGATGTAAAAGCTGATGGTTTTTGGTCCTTTCAGTTAATTCACTGCAGTATAATTCACATGTGAGTACAGTATTATGTTTGAAAAAAAAGAATTAAAATATATGTACAATTAGACGACAACCAGAGGAACCATGATCTTTAGAAGTTTTATCAAACTGCTTGCATCTTCTAATTAAATAAATAAATAAAAATCTGCAACCCACCAGGATACAGTTTCATTTGATCTGACGTGGAGCAGAAAATCTCCCTATTAGGATCCTCCTCCCCATGAATATGACAGTAATTGCAGTCTCACTCTGTTCTTGTTGTCCTTCTCCAGTTGAACACATTTAGCAAATTTACCTCGCACTGTAGGTTATTATTGTGCCATACAGTCTGGGGAATCAAATAAATCACTTAGGTTATCTTATTAATTAAGTCAAAATAAATGTGCTAGAGCTAATTTATTCTCTCCAAATACCATGGGATCTCCCACTGCAACTAATGGTGTAGTCTGACATTTTATAACAAATAACCTGAAGTAATTCATTTAGATTTTTTTTTTTTTCCAATTAGAGATCATTTTATTGTGCCTCGAACATACTACATTTACACAAGAATTTGCATTTAAACTAATCAAAAGATTGGAGCAAAGTTTTGAAGGCCTGTTGGAGTTGTCTTAATTAAGGGTGCCCTAGAAAAAGCAGTGAGGCAACTTTATTACTATTAATCTATTATTGTTTCTATATTGCTCAATTTTTTTTTGCTACTATTCCTGCATATTTTAGAGAATAACTGCATTAAATAATGTTGCTCAATCAGGAATATTGCATTTGTGGTACCAGTATATTTGAACTACATAGATAAAATTTCCAAAAATGTAAAAAAAAAAAAAAAAAAATTAAAAAAAAAAATGTGCTAATAATTTCCCATTACACAACAATGTAAATTTGGCTAAACGATCATGAAAATCTTTTCCTGCGCTCTGAAGCTCAAGCACACTTCAAAAAAAAAAAAAACAGTCAAAGTTCAAACAGGTTGCAGAAAGTTGGACTTTACAATACTGAACTGGTGTTTTAATCTCTTTACCAGTTTTATAAGCAATTCAATTCAAAAATACTTTATTAATCCCAAAGGGAAATTAATTGCTGTTGTAGCTCATCCTGGTTTCATTAAGAGTTGTTTTAGATGCTGATGGCTTGGGGCAGGATGGCTCTGCAGCAGTCCGTCCCACAGCAGATCTAAAGAAACTGGCTGTAGATGTAGATCCGTCCACCAAGACCCAATAGAACTCTCGGTCCTCTTGGGCAGCAGGATCGTCTGAATGCCAGGCAGAACTCTTCCCAGAGCGATGCCATTTCTTCCAGCAGCCTGCTGAGACCCTCATCTCCGCAGACTTAACTGCAGGTGCCAGGGGACAATCTTGGTCCTCGCGCTGTCAAGAGCAGCGTTTTCCACTACCTCCAAGATCTCTGCTGTCAGGCACTTGAGCATTGTCTGCAGGTAGACGGGAAGGCATCCATGGCACCTTCTTTTCAATTCATTTGGGATTTGGGGCTATAGTTATAATGATAATGTTAGATAGAGAGACTGGACACGGTCAAGACCCAGACCTCCACCAGAGATTTCCCACCATTCAGAAATAAACTGTTTAACCACTCTTGGTCTTGATGTTTTGCTGATCCAAACCTGGTTCTTGTCAAATATGTTGGCATGTTACATGTTACATGTTAAAGTATTAAATTATGTGAAAGTAAGCCCCAATTAATTTTGGGGTTTTATGGCAGAAAGTAGATGCAGGTTGGAGTTTAAACAGCAGCTGCACTGGCACTTTTCAAAATTGATTCACACATTTGCTAGATATAATATAGGTTTCACATTACACTATATTTTATTGCATTCATATTTTAAATATATCATAAAGTTAAAAATAAATTTAGTTAAAATACACACACAAAAAGAAAATGGGTTTTATGTTTGGTCACGGTTTATCCGTATACTTGGCCAAGAGCTTGCCAATGGTTTGGGTGTGGACGTGCATGTTAACTTTAATACTCATGCACAATAGTCAAAGAACATGATAAACACATTTGTATCAAGTTTTTCTGTGGAGCAGGCAACAAGATCTGAAGCAACTGAAGCAGGCATATGATGGAGCTGAACCTCAGTGCCCCTGCCTTTAACAACCCCTCTGGCCCTCAGTGGAATTGCACTCAATCCATAACTCGAGCCTCTCTCCACGCCTCCCTTTTATGGCCCGTGGGCATGTGAAGACCCCAAGCCAGCCGTGCTTATCTGACCCTAACCTTGACGTATGGTGACCTTGACCTGCACCTCACCCCGTCCTCATCCTCAGGCCTACATCTGTTCCTTTTCCCTGGGACACCCAAGTAGTTAGTGATATTGAAACATCACCTTGGGGCTCCATTTGTTTTCTCTGGAGAGGTCAGTGAAGGGTTGTCATTAGGACTGAACTTGATCCCCCGCTTCCTCATAAATTGGTCCATCCATGCAACGAGTGAGCGCACTGTAAATAATGAGTGGGTAATGCTCAACATGAAACAGAATCTGAAAACTGACACACTATACTTTTCCTTTTTATATCACATGGATCCATTTGCTGGCACTGAACAGTGTTGTGGCCGCAGAACAGATCAGAAAACCCTCCGACACATGTTGCACACAAGTATTGCCTGAAAGACTGATCACTGAGCTCATGCACTTTTTTTTAACCAAATACAAATAATTTAACTTAGATTTACTATGCGTGAATGCCAGTTATTCTTATTGTTCTCAAAAAGTAAATGTTACAGTCTGCTCTTTCTTGAAATCAACTCCCCACTCTGTCAGCACTGTTTGTCAGGAGATGTCATCCCAATACTTTGATTTGGATACTCTTTGTTAGCATGGCTCATTGTGTAAATTGGTTGACCTTTTTAGATATCTCTTTTTTTGTTCTCTCTAGAAAAAAACAAAACAAAAACAAAAACAAGCATCTATGCCTCACAGCTATATGCTGTAAATATCAAGCTAATATTAATATTAATAAAGATCCACCTGACAATGTCGTCTTGATAATTGACTTGGTATAGGCAGTAAACAATACCCAAGGCAGTTTTTGTTTCTTGGTAAGGAACTAGTTTTAATGAATGATAAGGCAGACTGAACGTGGTTTATTCATTCTTGCTCTTATCAAATTTATGCCAGATGTTTTAAAGGAAGTACGTGTGAGAAATTAAGAGTAAAAAAAAAAAAAAAGAAAAAAAAAAACAACCTCATAATGGTGTCATGTTCGCTAAGTACGTGAAAATGTATTTTCCACCTCTGTCAGTCCCATGGTATCGTATCACGCAGGAGTCAAGGGGGAGGCTAAAGGTTACTACTCTGAAACACGGCATTGATCCTAACACCTGACAGCGTCTCTGTTTCATTTTGAGATTGTAACATGTCATTTGCTGATGGTTTTGTTCTTTTATAAATAAATAAATAAATAAATAAATAAATAAATAAATAAATAAATAATGTAAGCAAGAAAGAAATAAGACATTTGCAATTTTTTTTAAACCCGGTCTTGTCATGGGTTCATCAAAAACGGCAGTTTAGAAGATGTTAAATTTTCCATTCTCTCTGTTTCATAGGCCCAAACTGAAGGCTGAAAGCAAAGGTGTTGACAAGCCAGGTGTGCTCTGCATATCATAAATCAGGACCTAACTGACATTTTTCAAAAGAAAAAGAATATCCACCCCCTCTCTGCAAAAGGGCCTTCGTATGTGTATGGCCAATGTGACCTTTCTCCATACCCTCTCAGATTAGGTGTACGACAGAAAATTGCGCTCTTGCTGCAGTCCATAAATCATACAAGACCATTTTTTTTCTTTAAAGAGGTATGTAAATACCAGTGTACTAGCCAGGTAAACAACACTAACCCTGACACAAATGGCTTTAAAATGGAAGAAAAGCACCTTATTTTTCAGCTGAAATTGCTTTTGAAACCCAGTTGTGGCACAGGGGATGAAGGAGCCATGAAATGATTTGTGCTTGGGGAATAGAAATAGGTTGATGATAACCACAGTCGACACAGTTCCTGTGTTGGGGAGTTCTAGCAATGATCAAAGATATCATTGTTGCACATTATCCCCCCATGCAGACCCCAAATGCATCTGTATCTGAAGTGACATCCACCCACATGCACTCAGAGTGTATTTTGTTTTAGGGGACAAAGGACTTCACAGCGCGGGTTGAGACTAACCATTCCGTCCAGCTGTTGGCCTTAAACAACCTTCTTTAACATTAACTGTTATAGCAAACTTAATGAAATGTATTTTAAGCACAACATTAAAAAAGACTGAAATGAAAATTTGAAGCTTTTTTAAAATAATTTAACTGGCTCTTTATAAAGAGAAGTCATTCATTTTACCTAACCCTAACTCAGTGATTTTCACAAAGTTACCTAGAAGTTTGGCTAACCTAGCAATAGACTGTGGCTGTCAGGATTAAACAAGTGGGTGGGGATGAATTAACTGCTTTAAGGGATGAATTTTGTCTGATTTAAACACATGTCTGATGACTTTTAGATGCAATCTGCAAAGTTTGTTCAGAAAAGTCAACTTTTATTAAAAAAAAGAAGAAAAAGTTTAAACTTTCGTTTTCATTCACATTAGATAAAATTGCCTTCATATAGCTCCTCCTATGTCTCTTTGTCAGTGCAGCTATGGTGTGCATGTCTTGAGAGTTCAAGATATTATTACCTGCAGTGTCCCCTCAGTGCGGACCAAACTTGGCAAAAGGGCCTTCTCCTACTCTGCTCCCGTAATCTGGAACACCTTGCAAAAATATCTGAAGTTGTCGACTTTGACCTCTCTAAGGGATTTTAAAACAACTGCTAAGTTCAATGCAAAAACCAACACAGACATGTTCCTGTTTTTAGTACAGGTAGTCCCCGAGTTACGAACGAGTTCCGTTCCTACGCCACGTTTGTAACCCGATTTTGCCGTAAGTCGAAGCGCTACCCACGTGGCGGCTGTAACTCCGGATTTTCGCCGTAAGTCAGAAAAAGAACGGTAAACAGCATTTTAAACACGTT
>JARVLU010000324.1:25115015-25128263 GCA_031762415.1 Simpsonichthys santanae
ATATTTAAGTATTTGCTTCCAAAAAGGACTGATAACTCTTTTCAAATATATATGCAGCTTAGGACAGAAACTAATCCTTACATTTAAAAGGACAGCTGCTCCAAATATTAGAGTAATACATCTTCATGACAGGAAATGATTGCGTTTCTAAGCTGCAACGGTGATTCTTCACAATTAGACGAGTTGCTCCGTAGTTTCAGTTATTCTTGCAAAAAGCACATTTAGTTAAACCAGTTCACTTACTGAGTGAGGAATGATAAATTAAAGAGAAGTTGAGGGAAAATGAGTGCATTATTTCAACATCAGTTTCAAATTAAAAGCAGGAAAAGTCAGAGAAAGGAAGGGTTTAATCATTTCTTCTATGTGCAATCAGTAATGAAGCATTGCTTTTTTCTGAACGACCTGATTTTCCCCACCCCCCAGTGCTGCAGATCAGTGCAGTTCAGTGTACTGAGACGTGCACCGTTCAACAGCTTCTTACAAGTGCAGATACATAATTCAGTTAACCCTGTTACTTCTGTCTTGCATCACACAAGCCATGCTTTTATAATGCACGCTCAACATCTGTCAATGCACAAACGCTGCTGCAAACTAAAAAACTAACGCTTTAGTTGTGCGCAAGTGTAACAACCCCACAGTGCTTTCTACAGGTATGCATCTTGCCATTAAAAAAAATCATCAGCACTGCTAATAACTGAGGCAGCTGCAGAGTGGGAATCCATCACAGAGTTCAAAAGCCTTACACTTGGTAGCTCCTGCTGCTCCAAGGTGATAGATGGCTCCAAGGACGTGCCAGAGGGCCCTCTGCTCATCAGCACTGACCCCCAGAACCTTCATGGCTGCTTGCAGCTTGGAGAACTGCTGGGAGGCCCGTTGCTTATCATCCGCCTGCCGGAGTCGCACAAAATGACCACAGCTTCACAACAAGCGTCTCGTTTTGGTTGTCCGATCTCCTGCCTCTTACCTGTGGCGTGAGTCCAAACGCATGGTTGTCTGCAAAGTGGTTGAGGTGCAGGTCGGTCCTGATGAGGAAACGAGACAGAGACATGACAGCTGACACAGTGGCCGGCAGCAGAGATTTATCACCGACACATAGCTGAGTAACAAATCGAGTGCAGAGCAGAGCTGTATTGTTAGATTAATTAGCCCGAGAGTATCAGCGCTGACCTGAGAGAGCTATCTACTCCAGCCATCAGGTAGTAAAAGACATTAAAAGCAGACTCTCCCTCTGGTCTTCTTGTCACCCTCATTTTCTCCAGGAGCATCGTCTGTGAAGCAGGATATTAATATAATGTAGAATAAGTATTCTGTTAGGTTTAGCAAGAAAAAAAAAGAAAAAAAAACTTGGAGTACAGTGAAAATCTTTTATGTTCAAAAGGAACATATAAAGATAGAGATGTTGACCCTGAGGAACAAAACACAAGTAAAGAGTTGTTTTCATTGGATTCCACTTTTTTTTTTTTTTACATATTCTAAAATGCTATTTTTCTGATGATGTTTTCCAAATTAATCTTAATTTTCCTGTTATTGTGCATTGTTAAATGTTTTTGGTTTATTTTCTAATTATTATTTTTGAAACAATCATTGCCTGCCACCAAAGACGATACTGCAAACCTAAGAACAGCTATAATTCAGCCAGTTTTACAGACATTTAGCTAAAATCTGGTGCAGACATAGCTGAGCATCATACCTAAAATACATACTGAGCGCTAAATGATGGCAGAATTTTTTTTTTTTTTTTTTTTTTTTTTTGTGTTTTCAAACGTTGCTCTTACCTATTACAGTGAGCTCTGTCTGCCTGTTACAGCCTTTGGAGTTACTGCATGTCAAGATGGCCTCTACAGTTAATTGACCTCAATTAGTCAACATAAAATTGTCTATTACTCATTCACAGTTCTACAGTTACTGAGAAAAACATGACATGGTTGTAGCTGTGAGGTCATTCTAAATGGAAATGGATTGTGCACAACATCAACAAGTTTAGGCCAAAATGGCTTTAGCTCCATCTCCATTCATCATAAGGGGATAAGTTTAAAACTCTGAAAGTGCTATGTATTCCTTCTTTCCTCTTGCTTTTAATTGTTGGCACCTCGTGGTCATATCAGACGCTGCAGTTACATATAATCATGTAAATCTGGCTGCTACGTTCCCCCTTATATCATAAGGAAGCTGCAAAAGTGGATTTAGTTTTTTGCACGCAGCTTTCCCCCCCCCCTCAACTATAAGACCATGTGTATCTGTACCTGGATAGAAGCTGACGTCACCAATCCTGCCTGATCAAACTCCAAGGACACCACATGGGAGAAGCGACTTGCATTCCCGTTCAAACAAGTGGAGGCGTTTCCAAAAGCCTCCAGAACTGAATAGACTGCTTGCCATTTCTCAGCTGCGAGAGAACCAAAAAAAAAAAGTGCAAAAGTTGTGCTTAGGGTTTCAAAACTCAGTAATTAATAATTGGAAGATATTATGAATTTCTTTTCATTTGGAGTACATCCTTCCCAACCTACTGGAGAACGTTTTATTGGCGCTTCCTGCGATAGTAACTAGATACTGGACGATGTGTTGACAGTTTGTGGTTTTTCCGCTTCCGCTCTTGCCAAGCAGGACGATGGACTGATCCTGGCGAGTGGTCAGGAGGTTCCTGTAGGCGGCCTGAGCCATGCTGTAAATGTGGGGGGCGGTGTCATCTTTCCTGCAGCCCTTGAACATTTGCATCACCTGAAAATGGAAACAAAAACAGAGTAAACTAGAGAAATTGCATTTCCTGTAAAGATGCAGTGTGAATGCTTATTGCTGAAGAACTTGCTGAAAAACAGCTGAAATTAGCCAAAAACATGCTGAGATGTAGCTGAAATGGAAGAACAAGCCTAAGTTAGCAGAAGAAAGAACAAATATTTGCTGAATTTAGTAAAAATAAATAAATAAATAAGCAAAACAGAGCACAAAAATTAGGAAATTAGCTTAAAAAAAGGCTCAAATTTGCAAAAACAAGAGCTGAAAAGACAAAGAAGTTTACGCTACCAGAAGAAAGTGGAAGGAGCTGAAAATAACTCAAAACTGTGCAATTAGCTGAAAAGGTTCAATTTAGCCAAAAATGCTAAAAAGTAGCTGAAATAGCAGAAAAAGTTGAACACAGCAAATAAATAAATAAATAAATAAAATGCTGAAAGGAGCTCAACAAGCAAAAATTAGCAGAAATAAGTTAATTTTGCTGAAAGTAGCAGAAATTACTATGTAAAAACTTTAATTTATCTTAAATCAGCAGAAATTAGCTAAAAAAATGTAAAAAGCTAGCTGAAGAGTCAAAAGCTTAAAATAGCAGAAGAAAGCAGAAAGACATGTTTGACTAATTAGGTTGAAAGAAGCAGAAATGAGCATAAAAAAGTGAAAATTATCTGAAAAAGCTGGAATTAGCAAAAAAACGGCTGAAAAGTAGCTAAAAAGCAGAAAGATGCTGAAATTATAAGGAGGAAGTTGAGAGCATATTTTTTTGCTGGCTGAAAAAGTTGAAATGAGTGCATAAATTGTGAAATCAGCTAAATGAAATTAGAATAAAACAGTTATATAGTAGCTGAAATAGTAGAAAAAGCTGAAACTTGCAGAAATAAGCTGAGAGGAGCTGAAATTAGCACAAAGAAGTTAGAAGCACAAAAATGTTGAGAGCTGACAAAATCTGAAAGGAGCACAAAACAGCTGAAAAAAAACAGCTGAAAGTAGTTGAAAATAATAATACTGTAATTTGCACAAGGAAGCTGAAAGAAGCAGAACCAGAACAAAATGTGAAAAGAGCAGTAAAAGGTTGTAAACAGAGCTAAAGATTTGAAGGATGTAAAATGAGCTCAATTCATTTTTTACGAGGAAAAATGAGCCGAAGAGGCTAAATATGTTGAAAAGCTAAAATTGCACCAATACCAAAAGTTACAGCAGGATTGTTCTGAAAAAGCTGAATGTTTTGATTTGTGATTTGGTGAAATAGCCAAAAATTGTGGAACGAGACAGATGCTGAAAATCATATAGAAGAAAAATGGATCACAACAGTGTGACTACTTCATAAACATTCACACACTAAGAAAGGGAACAAACAACTGTTTACGCTCCTGTTGATGCAGAACCACGAGTCGTGTCGTACTTTATGTTCAGACTGCTGCCTACCTTCTCAGAATACATAGAGGGGGCACTAATGGGGTTAATGACCACCATGTTGGGCCCAGCGTGGGTGTGCACTAGGTTACTGCCGTAGCGCTGCCGCAGGGAGTGCATCACGCTCGACTCATTCAAATACTGCAGCGAGGCCAAGTCCTCGGCTCGGTCAAACAACGGAGGGTTTGCCTGGAGTTCAAAGGCAGAGGCGGTCACACACGCTGCCCATATGTCATCCATTATAGATGAGGTTCAAGTTGATTTTATGATTAACTACCTTCTCTGCATCATCTTCGTCCACATCCAATAAAGATCCATCACTCTCCAGGCGGATTTTTACCTTCCCCTCTGGCAGGCTGCCTGACTCGGTCTTCAGGAGTGTTGCTGCATCATCACCAAGTGAGAGATTCGTTTATTTTAACATGTGCTCTTAACCCGAGTGCAACAAATTCATCATATCTTACACGCCCGATAACACGGGTTAGTTCTATCTCTTTCGATAAAGCGAACACGCTTTCATTTTGAAAACATGTCTACACATACGTGGGCTGAGGTAAACAAGAGTAGATTAATGAAGTGACTTCTTTTAACATCAGCATCTCTAAAAACGCTGGGAAGCTTCAAACGCCCACTTCGGCAATTTTCTAAATTAAATGCCAAACAGTACGAGAAATGTCAACACTGGCAGGAGTCAAAATTGAAAGTTTGGATCCTTACATATGCATATTAAACGCCTAGCATTCTGCAAAGTGATGCATATTACCTGCTGCCCTTAGACAAAGGTCATCGTGTAAGAAATTATAAAGTTGTAGCTGTTTTGGTCAAACCTTGACAATATTATATGCAATCTGTGTTGTGTCTCAAGTCGCCATGCTCAGATTATGAATGATTCTCAGCTACAGCATCAAATTTTAACTCAGTATCTTTAAAACTGACTGAGTTTTACGCATTTTTGTGTCGACTATAATCAGTTAGTTAGCTGTGGCGACCAACTTGTAACGAATGGTCTTCAAAAGTTATCAGTTATAAAGATACAGCTGATGATACATTTCTGAAAGATTCAGTCGTATCTATACAGAGATTAATTAGATATTTTGGTAACGGACAAACGGGGTTAACTAGGCCTGTCACGATAAACAATAAATCAATTAATCGCATTATAAATGAAAATTATCTACCTCATTTTAATTTATAGTCTTTATAGTTTCCTCACGTATCTCTCTTTCTACTGAAGACGCTGCATGACAAAAAGCTCAGCTCCGGTGCTCTTCAAATAAAGTTTACTATTATTTATTATTATTATTTTCTCTTTAAAATCTGTTTTAACTGTACACAATCATGTTTTTGGATCGTTAAAAAACCAGCTAAGCTGAGAAGCTAAGCTATGAGATAAACTAACAGGCTGACCTCAGGAAAAAAATGCCTTTGTGTAAAAAGTTGTTTTTCTCTGAAAAAAGAAGCTGAGAACTTGTTTACTGATTTTTTTAAAACATTTTTTATTAAAAGCTTTGTGTGAAAAATGCTACGCTAAAGAGCTCAAAACACACCGAGCATTGGCCATTTTGAGAAGCAAAGAGAGGCAGCCCATGTCATGTCAAGGGGCCTCCCTCCCATTTTTCTTAAAGAGACACGCTGCTTGTTCCCTCACTATCCATCCTTTGGTTCAAACAGTCTTATACTGCCATCCGGTGGTCAAAAAAGGTACTAAATGCAAAACAACAACAAATATTTACTCAAATTTGACAAAATTACTAATTGTTGTCAAATTTCAAACAATATTATTGTTTATCGCAATAATTTCTGAGACAATTATTCACCCAGCAAAATTTATCGTGACAGGCCTAGGGTTACCTCAAACACTAAATGTTAAAGTAAAGAAAAAAATATTGCCAAATGTGAAGGGCTTGGTTTACTTAAGTGTTGATTATTGCTTTTATCTCATAGCAAACCAAATATTAAATTGATTTTTGTTAAATTAGAGACGCCATAACTATCTTTTGTGTTTTAAAAGAATGATTAGCTGAGGTGGCCATCTTGATTTAACTAAAAAGTTAATCCGTTGTAGCAGTACACACTAAGATTATTTTCTAAAACTTGTAACACAAGTTCTGCGATTTAATAATTATTTCGCTAACAGACAATCAGATGATGGAAATTTTTTAACAAAGATGTTGCGTAATCTGTGAGCGCTCAGAATGTGTGTTGGGGAGCATTCTCAGCTACTACCACACCAGATTTTAGGACAATATCTGTAAAACTGGGTTATAACCATTTTGGCATTTTTAGGTCATTTGGCTGTGGCAGCCATTTTAAATCAGGTTGACACAAAACGTTAAATAAACGTGAATCCGTTGATTATTTATTGCCAGATTAATTGAATATTTAACATTTAGACACAAACGGGCAAAAGCAGAATAGCAGGCGATATTAATTTCTTCATTGGGGATTAATAGAGTACAATAAATAAATAAATAATGAATAAAGGTATTTTAAGCCGCACAAACCTAAAGAAAATCCATCCTTGTGAACAAGCCAGACTTTCTCTGTATTGTACCAGGCTTTCTCTGCTCGTATCTGCTCCTCCGTCTTCACCTGTAAGATAAAAGGACAAAAACAAACAGAGTAATGAAAGCATAGAAAAAGTAATGGACACATTCAAAACATATCAATATATAATCATTATTGAATAAAATATTCTGCATATAAACTTCCAATAGGCTGTAAATTTGAGAATTCTTCAAGAAGTAGTGGACATTTGTAGTGAACTTCACATTAAAGAAGGGTAAAATTCTGCACGGATGTTGGTGTTCTTTTCCTCTTGATAACAGATGCATCATTTTGAGATCACTGGTTTTGTTTGGATATTACACCACCAGACTGTATGTCCATTACACCAGCAGCCTTGTATGAAATAACTCTGACTCACCTTTCAATGCACCCTAAAAGCACTCAGTGCCCACTGAACTCACCAAGGGTTAAGATCATTTCTTTATAATTGCATCAAAAAGGGTGATATGCTTTTATTTTCTGCTTCACACACAAAATTGTCCAAATGATTGCATAGAAAAATGTAAAAAATAAAATAAAATAATATAGAAAACACCAGATTTTAGCTGTTCTTTCTTTAAAATGTTGACCTGGAAGATATTTAAAGTGCAATGGAAAGCTTTTGTTTAGAGGAATAAAACCTCCATGCCAGCATCAAGCACAGATGGTGTATTTTTATGCTTATTTTTTTCTTGTGCTTTCTGGAAAACTAAAGCGATAAGGACTCATTCTGCAGCCCTTTGTGTCCACATACGTACAAACTTCAGTTTTCACAGAGCTCGTGCAGTACAGGGAATATTGCCTGTTAAATATATAAACAGGCTGGAGAAAAAAGAAGGCTGCTAGTCATTTTAAAGAAACATCAACATTTGATTTCTGACTCGGAGTAAGACAAGGGAAACTTCAGCAGGGGAGTTTAAAAGAAAGAGCAGGGCTTTTAGAAGGTGAGATTGCTTCACTAATTATTACCACAGAAAGATAATGAACCACACAACAAGCATCATTCTGAACCAAAGCATGGGGTTACAGCCATGATCAGACCTTAGTCGCAGCTGCGTGAGCTGCCTGAAGGATGACCACCGGGTCCTCAACAAGCTTGGGCTGAAGAAGGGAAGGATCACAAGTAAATGATTCAAAATCTAAACTCATCCAGCGTCATTTTCAAAAACACAACTGAAACCATGCGACAAAACACATTACTGTTCCAACATAATAGTAGATGACAAACACTGCAAGACCAAGATGTGTCAGAAAATGCAGCAATTCTGTTGATTAAGTGAAGTAATTCATCTTTTAAAAATAATGCAATGATAAGCAAAGGATGCGAGGAGGGTGGACAGCATGCAGGTCTGTGGGGAAATTATTAGAGATGCACCAATCCCATATTAGTATCTGTATCAGTACCGGCATAGAAAAATCTTGATCGGGTATCGGTAGAGATGCACCAATCCGATATTAATATCAGTATCTGTACCGATATCGGGGAAAAAAATTCTTGGATCAGGTATCCGTGACAATGTGACCGATCCATAAGAACAAGAGCTGATTGCAGTTTATTTTAAAAATCTGACAACCAAGCTAGTGAGGCTATGTTGTTTTATTTCCTCTTTTTTTTTCAGCTCTTTTATTTTACATAGAATTCCTGAACCTATTTAAAGGTTTGATGAAGTTTTTTTCATGTTTGTCCAAAGTTGACAACCTACTGTTTATGTCAGTTTTATCTTTATTATTATTTATTTGACATTGGCAGTTATACCCATAACTGCACTGACTGAAAAAATTAAAGTTGTGTTGTTTTTACATGTTTGACCAAGCTGGTGAAGCGGTTGCTGTGTTTAAATGTGCTGTACTGGTGCAGAGTTTTCAATAAATTTCTAATTCAGGACATTTATGTCTGCGTTTAAACAACAAATGTTTTAATTAAATTCAGTTCTGGAGGCTCAATGGAAATAACCTGTACAAATAAAGGTTAAACAGGGGGAGGGGGAGAGAGCATTGTTTTAATGTATTGGATCGGTATCGGATGATACCAAACCTCAAGTATCGGTGTCGGAAGTTAATATGGTGCGTCCATAAAAATTATATAACTTCATGTTCTATCAGATGAATAGAGTCAGAACATCCGCGCCACACGGTGAGTTTCAAATGTCATACGCTGCTACGAGAGCAAAACAAAACTGTCTACGCAAATAAAAAGTGAAAGATATTCTATTTGGTAGAAGGACAGAAATCACAGGTATGACTCAAAAATAATTAATCTGAAGAGATGAACAGTGTAGTTTTGCAAATGACAAAAACAATCGTCAATCAAAATGCCTCTATCGCTTCTTGCTGCCCCTTTAACAAACTGACTTCATTTTCCATTCAGTTTTGTTTTTCAGCAACTTGCATTTAATTATCTGTCCTGACACACAAACATTTTATTTACTCGCATGTTTGCCTTTTAAAGGCTCAAATTTTGTCCATGCTTGTTTTACAATATGGACAGAACGTAATCTGTCCCATCTCATTGGCCTCATGAGATGGACTGGCGACCCACTCAGGGTGTACTCTGACTTTTGCCCATTGACCACTGGAGATAGGCACCAGTTCCTCACACCCCTGAATGAGAACAAGCAGGTGAAGAAAATGTCACACATTTCAAACAATTACTGAGGACAGTTCGACTGACTGGAGCATAAATTATCACCAGAACTTTGTACAACATCAAGCTATAAACATCAAGACAACACTTCAAACCTTTGAAAACCCAATGTGGGATTTTGTTAGACCAACAAAAAATTGGAAACCAACTTCACCGCATCATATAACAAAAAAACAGAAGCAGGTGCAAAAAGATTGCCGTTCCATTTGAATCAGAATGAGAATAAGCTTTATTATCATTGTGAGATACAGCGAGAATATGTTCGTACAGTCGTCCGAAAGATGGGCGGAGTGCACGTAACTGCTGCTATGATAGCGCGGCCTCTTATCCTTTTCAGAATACCCTTTTAGATAGAAAAGGGGTGGAAGCCATGAGGATAGGATAGGGGCGTTACAAAAAAGATCTCTTCATACCTTGTCCTATCAGGACACGACTCGACATCAAAAACGTTGCCATCAAGAACATTTATCAACACGTTACATATGCATTTGACAACGAGGTGGTTCTTGAAGCACTAAAATACACCATAGTCCTGATGATGGTCAGCCACTGAAGTTCTGGGAGGCGCGGGGGATAGATGTGTCGGCCTGTTTTTGAGCCCAACCGGGGGAGTCACATTCAGATGAGCCACAATTGTTGATTTTCTTTCAGGTGCAGACTGTTTTGTTCTTGTCAGCCTTGAGGATTACTGGTACTTTCAATGTCCAAAATGGCCAGATTAGGGTGCATTCTACTGCGCCGTGCTTATGAGTCCATCCAAGGTTGTTTCCAACATGCTGGCAAGTCGCAGGTGGCCTATTCTCACAAATCACTTCCATCTTACAGTTTAGCTTGTAAATCAGCTGATTTTGAGTCCTCAAAACGTGAACTAAACCTTCACAAGCAGGCAGCCTGATGAGGTCCAAATTGGCTGCAGCTGTCTTTTTGTATGTTGATAGACCAGGAGCCAACCAATTCCAAAATGCAGGAAACCTGTTGTCATATATCCAATTGTATGCGTCAGAGCTGAGGAGATCCATAAGAGTAGTTTTCATTCCAGAAGATGTGTAAAATAGGAGCTCCGATACACAGATAGAGAGCAAAAATCAGAAGAACAGGAGAGGGAAGAGAATGTCTCTGCCTCGTACGAGAGCGAGTGAGGAAAAAAAGAAAAGGCAGAAGTGTTTGAAAAAGCCCAAAGACGAAGCTCTGCAGCTTTCAGTTTTAAATTGAGAACGCTCTTCAGGTGATAAGTGAAACATCCTCAAGAATCAAAACCAAAAGGTCTAGTCCTATTCAATTTATTAGGACTAACATGTCCTGAATGATCGAGACCTACACTGGCATTTCACAGTCAGGTAGCTCAGCTGTTAACAATGGCTGTCCAATGAGTGGTTTAATAAAACTGCTTAATGAATGTCCTCAAAGAGTGGCAATCAAACAAGCTATCTGTAATTGTAAAACTCACTTTATATTATAGGAAAAGTTTAATTACATGCAGAGTTAGACATTTTTAACAGCCACATTTGACTACAATTTAAAAACAACTTATCTAAATGTGTGCAAAAAGTAGAAAAGCTGTTATATCGAGTTCACTGTAAATTAAATGCAGCGCAGGTAAAATAACCTTGGTCAAGAACACAAGCTGACCCAAGCTTTGTTTACGACATGAGAACACTCCAGGCCTCTGCGTGAACCCAGGAGCATGGGGTCAAAGCGTGCAGACAGGCACAAAAGAGTAAACCAGTGAGGGGTCAGCAGAGGAGGACATGCTGAGGCTCCCATCAGTCTGCAGCCGAGGGAGAGCCAGAGGTCAAGCAGGCCATACCTGGGAGCATTTGGAGCCTCTGGCACGCTAGAGCCATGCAAACAGCACAAACACAGGAACAGGATCCGCGGGCCCACAAAAAAGCAAAAGGAAAACGCATAACTTGAGACAAAAGGAGGTGAAAACAGGGAGAAAAGAGAAGGAGGTCTAATATTTAATGCTGGCAAAATGATCAAATATGGGCCAGGTTTATATTCAGATCCTTGTGCAGCTGAAACCAAATAAATTAAAGGTACCAGAGGGATGAAAAGACCAAGGCCAAGAGCCAATAATACTGGGCCAAATGACAAAATTCAAAATAGTTTCTGGAAAAAGAAAAGGTTTGTTGTCACATTACAGATCTGTCACTCAGAGATGAACCAGTAAGTAAAAAAAATATAATACAGTAATTAAAAAAAGTGCTGATATTTTTTAAAACATCTTTGGATTTTACTTTAGGAGGCCAGTGACCAAATCCCCATTGAGGTCTGACCCTAACATCTGTCCTGAATGACTGGACTGCATATGGACACGACTAAATGTGTGTGTGGACGTCCTCACTGCAGATTAAAAATGCCTTCACTCCAACAATCAGTGGAGGTGGTCTGGACGAACATCTTTATTAATAAAAAATGTTTTCATTGTGGCGAGTTTCTCTTGAATTTAACATTTGTTCTGGTTGTTTTAGAGCTAATTGGACCTGCTGTGGTCACTGTAAGCTACAATGTTCAACATCATCACAGGACAATAATCTGAGCTGCGCTAAGTCACATAATATTCACCTAATTAAACACAGTGCGGATGTTACGTTCACAGTAGTGTAGAAAACAGATGACACAAGCAGCAGAGTTTCATGGATTAAAATCTTCTGTCTTTGCTCTGAGTGCTGTGAATCATTAAATGCTCCTTCCATAGTGTCTATTAAGTAATAAAGCTTATTAAGGATTGTCTACTGAGTTTTTTTAATGCAACTCAGATGGCTTTGAGCTGTGTTAATGTTGAATGAACAATGTTGTTCAGGTGTCTGAATGTATTGTAAATTTGACTAAAACATCAGCAGACCTGCATTACATTAATGTGACAGCCCACTGTGAGATGAGGCACAGTATCTACATACACAACAGATAAGTGGCATCCAATCACAGTCCGAACGCTCTCCATCAGAGCGGTCCATTTGCAGTCAAATCACACAAGACTAACACTAGTGTGAGGTCCACAGTGGACTTCTCTTAACCTCAAATTTGATGACCATTTTGTCTCCCCTCTAACTGGGTAAGCAGTTGGCTCAAGCTTGTCACAACATAAGCTGCAGTAAAGCATGATCGATGCAAGCTGAAAAAAAGCAGAGGTTACATTATCGCCGTCTAGACTGAAGATCTTTTTGACACGCTTGTGGTCTTCCTCAGAAGGAATCAGCTCTGGAACCTATCATCATCGTTTGCATTCAGAAAGTAAAATTAATAAATCAGAAGTAACTCATGAATGTCTAATGAAGAAAAAAAACTAACGAAAATGTAAATACAGTGGTCTCTCAATACTTCACGGTTCAACTTTTGCAGACTCACTCTTTTGCAGGTTTTCAACATAAGATTGTACATGACACATGATTGACGATGGAGAAAGATAGACACTGCCCCCTTCTTTCTCTTTCTGAAGCTGTCTGTCACAGCAGAGGTGATGGGGAAAGACAGACCCCACCCCCTTCTTTCTCTTTCTGAGGCTGTCTTTCACAGCAGAGGTGATGGGGAAAGACAGACCCCACCCCCTCCTTTCTCTTTCTGAGGCTGTCTGTCACAGCAGAGGTGATGGGGAAAAGACAGACCCCACCCCGCACCCTCCTTTCTCTTTCTCTGCTGTGACAGACAGACTCAAAAAGAGAAAGGAGGGGGTGAGTGGGGTCTGTCTTTCCTCATCTCTACTGCTCAGAGAGCAGGGATGAACAGATCAGATGAACAAATGTAGAATATCGAAGAAAATGCTTAGGTGGGAAAATGTGAGTGAATCAGTTTTAAAAGAGAGAGAGAGTGGCTGAATGTGGCTCACTCCGGTATAAGACAGATACACACACACACACACACACACACACACACACACACACACACACACACACACACACACACACACACACACA
>JARVLU010000324.1:25128363-25138766 GCA_031762415.1 Simpsonichthys santanae
ACACACACACACACACACACACACACACACACACACACACACACACACACACACACACACACACACACACAAACACCACCCCCTCCTTTCTCTTTCCAAGACTGTCTGTTACAGCAGAGAAAGAGAAAGGAGAGGGCAGGGTGGGGTCAGTCTTTCCCCATTGTGTTCCAGAGACACACAACAGAACAGATGGGTGTGCAACAGACAGCCTCAGAAAAAGAAAGTAGGGAGCGGTAGGGTCTGTCTTATACTTAAGTGAGCCCTCAGCCACTTTCTCTTTTTTAAAGTTTTTTGCTCTTTCACTTTACTCTTTTAGAGCGTTAGAGAGTTTAGAATGTTGTTAAGAACATTGCAAGAGTGTGGGAAGGGTTCATAAACTCCTAAAATACATAAATACTAAAATATAATTTCCTACTTGGCAGATTTTCACCCATCGCAGGGATGTCTGGAACGTAACCCCCTCGATAAGTGAAGGACAACCGTAACAGCAATTTAAGGATAAAATAAGCAGGCAAGCATAAACACACAGTGTGGTGTACCTTTGCAGCAGGATGAGTACGCTCCTGCTCATTTGATGCAGACTGGGAATGAGCCAGTGCAACAGAGGAGGGTTTACCATTGGGGGCCACAGGGGAGGAAAATGTCTCCTTTACCTTACGTATACAAATGTTCACAAACACATGAACAAACATGCACACACAGATGAAGTTAACATGATGAAATGATGGTGAGGAAGCACACGTGTTTTAGTCTGAACCATTTGCTTTTAACTTTAGACTCAATCAATTCAAACAGCTACTAACTAATTTAGTGTTCCAGTTGACTTCATCAGGAAATGCAAAACGGAAAATGTCTGTTCAAGGAAAATTAGTTAATTAAGTCCTGCAGTGCAGGAACAACGGTTCAAAGCTTTTATTTGTTTTGCTCCAACAACTACTTGCTGCTAATTTCTTTAAAGTGATTAAAAATAAAAGTCTCAGCTGAATTTCAAGTACAATATTTTAAAGAACCCAAGTATGGGAGTTTAAACCAAGTAAGGCTGTGCTAATTATGGTTAGGTAATACTTTAATTTATGCCACTACTTTCAGTCTACTAATAATTTAAATAACTGCCCTCATTGAAATATACAAAATAAAAGCCACTTAAAGTGAACACAGCAATGTAAATACAAAACTTTATATTATGAATGAATATCAGTCTAAAGTTAGCTTTATCAAATAGTTAGAAACAGTTAAAGTTTAGCATTTGTTGGTAAAAGTAAAAGATTATTTTTGCAAATGACTATCAACTTTAATGCAATCACATGATTTATTGTTAGTTGTCACGTGGTGACATGTCTGCTTCTGTTGCAAAAGAAAAGTCCATCCTCTTCCATTTACTGTATATGGTTTTATGTATCAGGGTATCAAAACAAACAACAACAAAAAACACAGATTCCACCTTGGTGTTACTTATTAAACAAAAATAAAGAGAAAATAGAAAAGCGATCTATAGAAAAACCAAGTCCACCAAACAATTCAGCAGATTTGTAGCAGAAGTATTTGTTTTGTGGATGCATATCAATCTCTCACATATAGAGACATTTTGTCCCACTCTTCTTTACAACATTGCTTCAATTTATTGAGGTGTGCAGACAGTTGTTTCCACGCAGGAGGTCTCATCACAGCACTCAAATCAGTTTGAGGTCTGGACTTTGACTGTATTGATGCCACACACGGGATTTTGTCCCCAGACGTTCTGTTGTGGGTTGGTTGCTGGGTTTGGGAATATTTGGAACAATTTCAGCCAAGTTTCATCTTGTCATGGAGATGGCTTCACATTTGACTCTTTAGTCGACAAAGGAGTTCAGGCTTTCTCCCAATGACCCTTTCAAACAAGCTGTACTTGTCTTTTTTTCTAAACTGTCTTGTCATGAACTTTAACCTTTAACTTTTTTTTTTTTTTTTTTTCAGTTTTGGTGAACATTACACACAAAGTGTGGCCTTGGGGTAAATTTGCCTGGCTGTTTCAACCAAGGAAGTCTTAAATAGGTTCAAGGTTTTTTTATTGTCAATTGCATCACATGTGGTACATGAGGTGGAACAAAATTGTCTACTCAAGGTCCCAGTTACATCCAAAAATGGCAATTTTACCACTTTTTTTCTCTAATCATTTGCTTATTTGCCATTACAGAGTACTGATACTATGAATAATAAATGCTATTATACTTGTTTCAAATATTTTGAAAATCAAAGCTTAATTTTCATGTTGTCTCCTCAAACTGAGCCATGACAGCACAAGTCTTTTTTGAAAGTGCCCACTAGTGAACGTGTCAGGAAGCTCGTGCTCAGACCCATAGAGTGCAGGATCCTCCTAAGCTCCATCAGACACTGCAGCCTCTTCCAGCTGCTGTTAGCTAACTTTTTTTTTAACTTGGTACAGTGCTCATTTAGTACATGTTTTATCATTTTGCTAGACTTCATCCACAAGGGAAGACTTCATTTTTCCATTTGCAATGTTTCCATTTTGGTTTGGATGTTCTTCCAATGCTGTAAACGATGACATGAAGGAACGCATTGCATATTTTTATACTTAAGATTAGAGTTCAATAATTTAGTAAATGGTTTAAAAAAATGCATTTTTATTATTTCCCAATGATACATTAGGGTTGAAAGAAAGTGAACTTTTTCTCATGATTGTACGTAAAGAAGCTTTTGGTTTTGTTAAGATTCTTCTTGTGTGTGCAATCTTTTTTTGTTTATGGTGTGAAAACATAATGATAGATGTTAAAACATGTCTGCCTTGTAGAATGTTCAAAATATCACCAAGCTGCCAAACGCTAATTGCAGGATCACAGGGTGGAACAAAACATCCGAGATGCTTCAGTTTCAAGTTAAGCTAAAAAATAAAATCTTGGCCTAAATAATTTGTAATCTAAACGTTTCCTTAGAAACACAAAAATTCTGAAATATTAACATTTTCTTCTGAAATATTAACATTTTTCAAAGCTAATGAATTTTTTCTAACTAAATTAATTATCCATGGATATGCAGCAAGGACAATCCCGACTGCATCCTGGCAAATTTCACTGTAACAAAGTGAACAAATGAGGATATTAGTTCCAAACATAACTCCTGGTTTCTTTAAAAAGCATCCCTAAAGACCCATAAAGTTCCTGCCTCAGTAGATTACAGCTTTCAGAGCACAAACTTCGCAGGAGGTGATGGTAATGAGTCACAGCTCGGTGCTCGGTGAACATTTCAGCTGACCATCCTGCCAAAGCACATATCAGCTCACGTGTCCTTTCCTCCCCCTCAGTCCTGATGGCTTCATTATACCAGAAATAAAAAACTAATTGTACTTTAAAGAAAATGCCCACGTCATTTTGCTGCCAGTGAACGTTACGCAGACTAATGATGATGTCTGGGTTAAAACACAGTTAGGAGGCACGGGAGCACAAAGTTAAACATGCACAGTTTTCATGCGCTACCTCTGGTTTCTTCACAGCGAACGAACGAGGTTTGGGTATGAATCCTGCAGGAGGAGCCAGCGGATCCGTCTTTGGGACAGGAACGAATCCTGGAGGTCTCGCCAAGGGATTGTGTTTGGGCAGCACAGGACTGGTTTTACTGGCAGGGACGAAACCAGGTGGAGGAGTCAACAGATTCTGTTTGGGAACGGGGATGAAACCAGCCGGCGGTGCCAAAGGGTCAGGTTTGGGAGGAGGGATGAACCCAACCGGAGGCGTGAAGGGGTTAGACTTGGGTGGAGCTGGGTTTGGAGCTACAGGAGCTGGCATGGACGAGGCCTCCTCTCGTCTCTCTTCTTCCACCTTTCCCTTCTCGTCCTCCTGCTGTGCCTCCTCCTTCACTTCTTCTTTGCGGTCCTGAGTGCGAGTGCGAGGCCGGTGCTCCTTGGTTCTGCTTCTACCCATTAAACTGGTCAGACCCATGGATATATCATCCTTGTCCGCAGCAGCTCCAGCTTTGGAGAGACCTGGTTTTGACACAGATGCAGAAACAGCGGGCTGGATTTGCTCCTCTGAACTAGAAGGAACTCCACGGTGAACAACTCTCCTCATAACTCGCACAACACTTTTATTGCTCTCCTCCTCCGCTGGAGTATCTGGACCTCCCAGGGCAGGATTACCACTGGACTCCTCAGTCGGGTGCGGCCCACCTGCTGGATCTAGCCCAGGTTTTGTGTCTGCCTGAGGATGACTACTATCAGACTGGACACAAACAGATGAAGAGTTTAGATGATTCTTGTGACAGAAACAATTTCACAGCTTGACTCTGGGACTAAACAGTAATCTTAAATAGACAACCAGGATATTTTTATTTGTATTTCTTGACTTGTAACTTTTTAAAAATGTCATCCTAAATGTGAAATTCAAAGCAGACGGTCAATTAAACAAAATCATAAAATGTATTAGGAGGCTGTACATATCGTCACTCAGACATGCAGAAGAAAAACTGTGTACCAGTGCCCCTCAGCAAATAAAGTTGGTGAGGAAAACAGCATGCAAATGTGAGTTTTATCAAATTTTAAAAAAATAATGTACAGTATATAAATTACACCTTATCTTTAGTGTGAAACAAGAGAACCCGTTTTTATTTGTTTTGCTCCTTTTTTGTTGTTAAAATTGTTTAGCTGGTGAATGCCTAAAAAATAAATATTGTATGTTTCAGACTAGAAGGCGCACTTAAAATCCTTTTTCTCAAAAATCAACAGTGAGCCTTATAATCTGTTGCACCTTATCAGAGTCAGAATCAGAGAGTCTTTATTGTCATTTGCACCGCATGTGGTACATGTGATGAAACAAAATTATGTACACAGGGTCCCATATACCGTTAGTCGTTAGTCCCATAACCGTTAGTTATACTGTTAGTCCGAAAATACGGCATTACTGCGCCTGCTGCAGGTAGTTTTTAGAACAACATCAGTTTGGAGAAATAGAGCATCAGTCTAGTTTCAGTATATGGAAGCAGAAAAGTCTCATGTTTCAAATTAAAATGGATTAATAGAAATGCTTTTTAGTTTCAAAATAAAGCTGCTTCCATATCAGCAGTGCCAAGACCAGAGAGGATTTCAACTGAAAACTACTACTTGTTTTTTTTTATTATTATGACTGTTCAACACTAGTTTTATGATTTTACTTTATTTTTTTACATTTTAGTCAATTTTACATTAACTGTTTGTTTACATATAATTCTATGGTTATGGGCCAGCACAGATGATTACAGAAAACAGGTGTGGAGTGATGGCGCAGAGGTTAGAGAAGGTAAGCCTGTGACTGGAAGGATGTAAGTTCAAAACCCTTGAAAAGTGAAGAGTCCACACCTGCATCCACCCACTATGGGCCCTTGAGCAAGGGCTTAACCCCCAGTTACTTCCCAGGTGCTTTAGATTGCAGGTTTCTGCCCACATGTGTGATGGCTTACAAAGATAATTTCTCCCATTTAGATAATGACAACAACATCATCAACAACAACAACAACAACAACAACAACAACAACAACAACAACAACACTAATACTAATACTAATACTAATAATAATACCAATAATAACAATAATGATAATAATAATAATAATGCTAATAATAGTAATAATAGTGATATAATAGCAAATATAACAATTACAATGTTAATAATGCTAATGCTAATAATAATAATAATAATAATAATAACCTGGCTGTGCACCAAGAATATTAATCTTTCACAAAAATGTGTGTTTTACGCTGGATGCTCTTCCTGATGCAACTAAACCCATTACTGCTGTACTGCCCACGGAGCTACTGCCGCCCCTAAACTGACAGCCACGTGAAGTTTATTTTAAAGTTCATTTGTATGATTGAACTTTTCTGAGACTGGAGCTGTGTTAGCCCAGCTGTGATCCACGCTGGTCTTGGCTTCACTCAGATGATCCATCGACTGGACAATCCAAACAGAAATAAACTTTGTTTTTCCAAATGAGTTTGTTCAAAGGGCTTCACACAGCAGGTACCACATTAATCTTTCAGAACCTTCTCACAGAACCACTTTCACAAGAACTAACGCTTCAACTTGTAAGTGAACAAAGAAAATGTATGATGTTAGTGGAAGTCCTAAGAGTAATTAGCAATTATCTCCTTAACTCAACAATGTCTTTAGTTAAAATCTACAGTATATTTCACAGCAGATTGCAGATAAGCAAACCTCTTCAAGCCACTGCAAGTTAATCTCATAAAAACTCCTTCTAAACCGTGTTTATTCTCTGGAGCAACCATTCATCCCTCATGCACTTGAAAGAAAACACTTACATCTGGCTTGTTCTCTACTTTAGCCTAAAAAGAAAGAAAAAAGGCAACAACAACAAAAAAAAATCAAACCACACATTCAAACCAAATCTTTTCCCATTTTCATATCCTTCAACAAATTCAACAAGCAATGTGATGAGGACAATAAACAAAAACAGGACTTTCCTTTTGCTCCCAGAAGGAAAAGCGTGATCTGTAAGCCATGATGATGAGCCAAGGGTCATGGATCTACACTGAACACCGCGGAGAACAAATTCAGACAATGAGGAGAGAAAACTGGAGAGGCAGCCGAAGACAAAAGGCTGGATTCTGCAGCTGAGAGACGAAGAACGGAAGGTTAGGGATGAGCAGGTGGGACACCGTGGACGCAACAGGTAAAACACAAACATGAGAAAAAGTTTGAAAAATTATTATTTTCTCTACGGAGAATAGGGGAAAAAAACAACAATTCACAGTAAAATCATAAAGTTTAACATTTATTCCTTCAGCCAGTTAATTAAAAAATGGAGTCAAGTGAATGTAAACGCTCAGAAACCAAAAGCACAAACCATCACAAAAGCACACAACATGTCTAAAACTCCTGACCCAACTTCTCAACATGAGCTAAAATACAGCAGAAGCAAGAAGGCAACCATTTCACCGTGGCGTAGCTTTCATCAGCGTCCACTCCTATAAATAGTTTGAGCCGCAAAGGAGGCCATTCTGAGACGCTATCAGAGCCCCTAATGGAACTGCTAAGCTGAGCGTGTACACCCCAGAGCAGATCGGCCCCCCACTCGCCACGCACTCAGTCCACCAGAGGCTGGAGCCCATTACCTCCTCTCAGGGCCTGGTTAACCTTCCAATCTTCACTCAGCCAGAGGAGCAGCGCAGACACAGCTGTAACGTAGGGTAAGAGTCTGCCAGGAGCGCAGATATTCTAAAAGGCCTGAGAGGGTGGGTAACCTCGAGGGCGGGGTCAGAGTCAGAGCACTGCATTGAGGCTGTGGGACTGAAGAGTAGATTGGGGGGGGTGGTAATGTGAGTGGAGTTAGGCCAGGCGATGCAAGAGGGACAGCTGCTGGAATACAGAGGGCCTATTAATAGAATTTGCACAACTACTTCCACCGCCATGTGTCAGTGCCTGGTTATTCTTCTGGTGACACGGAAATAAAAACTTTTTCTGAATAATAATGAGCTCGACAAATTTCTTATTGCTCAGTCAGACTTTTTCATGCAGCTAAAGCAGTAAAACTACAACGTGCAAAACATTAACTGGATAATCTAACGGAGTAACATCTCTGATCATTTATGTAAACATACTGTATTTTTTTTATTTTCTGTAACACGATGTTAAGTAGAGGAATTGGTGCATTTCCTGCAAAAATGCTGTGTGAATGCTTCCAGGAGAATTTGCTGAAAAAAAAGCTTAGGTTAAAAAAAAAAAAAAAAAAAACTTGCTGAAATGTAGCTGAAAATGTAAAACAATCAACAGAAAGAACACAAAATGAGTGCAAAAAATATGGAATTAGCTGAAAAAGATATTATTAGCATTAAAAACTACTAAATAGTTGCTGAAATGACTGAAACTAGCAGAAATAAGCTGAAAGGAGGATAACAAGTTGAAATTAACTGAAATAATTTCATTAGGCTGAAAGTAGCAGAAATTACATGAAAAACTTCAATTTATCTGAAGCCAGCTGAAATTAACTAACATTAGCTAAAGTTTGCTGAAAAGGTAGAGCAAGTTTAAATTAGCAGAAGCAGAAAGAACACGTTTGCCCAATTAGGCTGAAAGAAGCAGAAATTACCATGAAAATTTTGAATTAATCTGAAAACGGCTGAAATCAGCATAAAACAGCTTAAAAGTAGCTAAAAATGCAGAAGTAATCTTAAATTATCAGATGGAAGTTGAGAGAGCACATTTTTTGCTGAATTAGGCTGAGAAAACTTGAAATGAATGGAACAGAAGTGGAGTTAGCGGAAAAGGCTCAAATTAGCATAAAAACAGCTAAATGGTAGCTGAAATAGCAGAAAAAGCTAAAACTTGCAGAAATTAGCTGAAAGTAGCAAAACAAGCTGAAATTAGCATAAATATGTTAGAAGAGGCACAAAAATTGTGCAGTTAGCAAAAATAATCTGAAAGGAGCACAAAAAAGTTGGAAAATTGTTGAAACTCACTCGATTTTTTTTTTTTTTTTTAAATGCACAAGGAAGCTGAAAGAAGCTGAAGCAGAACAAAATGTGAAAGGAGCAGCAAAAGTTTGTGAACACATCTAAAGAGTTGAAGGATGTAAAATGAGCTCAATGGGGGTGGGGGGGGGGGGTGTCAGAAAAGACTAAATACAGTATTTCAAACAGCTAAAGTTGCACCAATCCCAAAAGTCATAGCAAGATTTTCCTGAACGAGCTGAACATTTTGATTTAGGATTTGCTGAAATAGCACAAAAACTGTGGGATAACAAAGATGCCGAAAAATGTACAGAAGAAAAATGGAACACAATATACTGTACTGTAGTGTGAACGCTACATAAACCAGATTACAACAGAAATGTGGATCAGTTTGCATATTTCTCCACAAGAGAGCGCCATTAACCAATGAGCTCTTAGAAAGCTGTGGTGTGCAGTCTACTGACACATTTAAAGCTGTAGTAAAGTGCTCGATGGAAAAACCTCTCAAACTACTGCAATAAATACCGTTTGTAAAACCACAACAGAATGCACATGTATCTTCTTGGCTTGTGTTTCAGTCACGTCTCAAAGAGTTTCAAGTTTTACAGTGATACTAATCTGCCAATAAAACAGTGTTTTTCTTTGTGCTCTACCTTTAATGCTGTAAAACCAGTTGGGTAAAAACATGTCAGAGAGGTTTGATTGAAGGCAAGCCACCAGCTCAAAGGTGACATGGAAAAGTCATTCACAAGAAAAAACAGGCTAAACTGGGTGGGGATGAAGCAATCTAATCACACATACTGATTTTTTTTTTTCTCTGAGTTCATAAATAGCTTTAGTTATCAAATGAACAAATCAAACTACAGTGACTGTGTTGGGTTTTTTTTTTTTGCAACATAATACAGAAGTGGCATTTTACATGACGTTATACTGTCAAACGATGTCGGAATGAAACATTCCTGCTTCTGTTCAGCTCAGATGTTTACATATTAACACGGAGCGAGATCCAGTCAAACACAAGCCTTCCTGATCTATCTGGCACAGACTGCTAATCCCTTGGACTCTGTTACTGGGACAAAAGCACAGTGTTGAATGTTTGTCCACGCACGGTTAGTGCAGAGCAAAGATTAAAAACTGTACAACATACGTTGATTGTGTCCCTGCTAGATCCTTCCAAACTGTACGTTTTGTGACCCAGCTCATGGGCCCTCCCTTGATATACGATGAAGACTGGCTGCAGAGTTTAGAAAAGTAGGGATTTTATTTCAATGCAATACAAGGTTAATCTCTAAGGGATAAAGAGCAAACGTGTGTGCCAACATGGTTCCTGCAGCAAACGGACACAGCAGAAACCAAATCAGACCTGGTCTAATCATAATGACAATCACACAACTCACAATATGTGTTTTACAATATTTATGAAGTGCCAAGTCACAACAGAAGTCATCTCAGGGCACTGAACAGAAACATTCATAAAAATAATTTAACATTATTTATCTGAGGAGCAGACTGCTTCACAGAATTCTCATCTTGAGCAAGCATGAAGGCGACAGTGGAAAGACAAAACTCCCTCATGAGGAAGAAACCTTTAGCAAAACCAGGCTCAGGACAAGCAGCCATCTGCTTCTACTAGCTGGGTTTGGTAGGAACAGACACACAATGGCAGGTTGAGAATCACATGTTAAGATAGAAATATCATCAAATGAAAACTATTCAATTTTAACAATTAATTTAAGAAAATTAGGTCGATTTTTCCTCCAGTAGTCTAAGTCTATAGCAGCATAAGAAGCCAACCTTATAGGATTTATCAAAAAGGAAAGTCTTAATCCCAGTCTTAAATCTGGACAATGTGTCAGCCTCACAGACAGAAATTGGAAGTTGGTTCCACAAGAAAGGAGGAGCCTGATAACTGGAAGATCTTCCTCCCATTCTGCTTTTGGAAACTCTAGGAACCACAAGTAAACCTGCAGTC
>JARVLU010000324.1:25161171-25171838 GCA_031762415.1 Simpsonichthys santanae
ATATATAGTTTGACATAGTTTAATGGCTTTAGTGATGTTGTTTGTTCAAAATATTATTTCAACTAAATTTAAAATGGAAGCTCAATGAATTAAAGAAAATAATGTTATTGGTGAAGCAAATACAAGTTATAATTTCCATTTCTAAGTTCAGGACTGACTTGGTAAAAAGTGTCATTTAATACAACTTGTCCATGAAGGAGAATGCCTTTAAATGTAAATAAACAGTGTGTATCTGAAATCCGAATTAACACATTCAAAGTTGAATAATCACACATTATCACGATCACATAGATTAAGAAAAAATAATCAGACTGAAAAAGTGTATGATTAAATCATAGTTCCACTGGGCTGACCATTAGTTAGACAGCTACTCGGTTTTGAAATATATACTGTATACTGTATATGAAGATTATTTGTTGAATCAAAAAAATGCATAAAAAGCTATGCGATTATAATTATTTGATTTTTGGTAACATGGCCTCTAGTTTTTGTGCTGATAAATGTAACTTTGAATTTTCTAAAAATAAACAAAAGGTTGAGGATGACAATTCTGAAGTTTGTTTTTTGGTCAACAAACTAACCTTATCACATAGCTTTTGAATAAAGGTGCTCTGCTATCTGCTCACCACAGACTCATGTTCAGGCTGCTGTTATGCCATATTGTTTTACATTTTTGTGTTTAGCATATGTCTTCTTTGGCGTTCATTTAGCATATATGGTATCATAGATACTTATGTACTGTTTATTTTCATACTTTGTATTTTTGCTATTTCTAGGTGTACCTGGGACCCTGAGTACATAATTTTGTTCCACCTCATGTACCTGATGTGAATGACAAATTTTGACTTGAACTTTAATTTAAAAACAGAATGGGTGGAAAACATACATTTTCTCGTCAGGGTATTTGTAGTTACAGTATTTTCATAAATTAAATAAGTAGATATCAAACTTGAAATCATGTTTAAGGGGAAAAAAATCAAAATAATTTTTAGTTTTAACAACTTCTAATGTAAATAGCTTAATGCAAAAGTAACATACATTTTTTTAAAAGTACCAAACTTCATGAAAGTACCTCTTATGCAATAAAACTCATGAAATAAACATTCATGATCTCATTTTAAAAATGTGCTCATTTACTGAAAACCTTTTTTTTAAGTAAATATAAAAAAATCTAATGCAACTTGTCAAAAGTTTGCATGATCTTAAAAGTTTATAATTAATTAGGAATTGGTTATGTTGTTTTGGCTAAAATGCAAGCAATTCATTTTACAAAGTTTATGGCCTCTGCAGTTTTTAGTCAGCAATAGCTGTTGAATTGATCTACAGCCACAATGCTTCCTTCATGAATTAAAACTAAAACATTTCCCCCTGCCTAAAGAGCTATGGTCGAAGAATGTCTATGTGGAGTGAAATAAACCACGTTCGGGACTCTTTCTGGTCTACAAACGAGCAAAATGAGACAGTCATTCCCATGCCACATGCGACAATCTAATATAACAAATGCTCCTCGAAGCACAAACCAAAACACATCCAGAGGGGTGTTCAGTTTTCAAGTACCACGAGTTACTTCTAAAAATGGAATTAAATGTTCAAGAAATCCCCTGGAAATGTTTTGTAACGACAAATTTGACTGCATACTATTTATTTTTTTGTTTACGAAACGTAAATCAAGAATAAGTTAACGCGAAGTATTTTTCAAAAATTAATTTTAGCACTCCCCGCCAAACAGTACGAAAAGTGGTACAGTCCTGGAGGTTACCGGAAGTTGTTTCAGCTGCCATGTTTGGTTGCTTTGTTGTAGGCTTCTACTGGGTTTCCTACAGAATCACTAAGTGTGGAAATGGAGACGAGCTGGAGTACGTTTCTCTTCCAAGTAAGTTATCTGTTTGGGAGGGAAACTGGGATAGGTCGTAGAACAACCTTAAAATAATCCTTACGCACTGTTTATCATTTCAGCGAATCCAGTTTTTTAACGAGTAGCACCAAGAACAAGTATCGAAGCAAAACAATGGTTTATGAATCCAGGCTTCCAGCTGTGAGGCTTGGGAATGACGCTAGAACAAAAAAATCAAAGCTTTCCAGTCCCCGCTTGATATAAACGGCTTGTTTTATATTGTTAGGAAAATTTTGATTGCGGCTGTGTAATACTTCGACGGCGTTGGCGGGGATTTAATTAAGTTTGGTTGTCTTAGTCGGAGCCAGCAAAACATGCGGTATCACTTGAAGTAAAGCTGGAGACGCCACTGCTGCACCGTTACAATCGAGCCAGACCCTGGTTTTTTTTCCCCCTTTTTTTTGACTGGAGCCTTTGATTGGGACGCCGTGGAGTAATGAGATGAAATGTCTGCGAAGATTTCTCAACGCAGCACTTAAAAAAAAAAAAAAAAACGCCGTAGCTTTTCAAGTGGCTAGCGTTAGCAGACGTTCAGTTAGCAGCTGCTGAGATTTAGTAACGGCGATTCCCAAGTCCGCGGTCAACTTTCCGCTTGCTTTAGCCGGCTCGGCACTAACTAGCCAAGTGGCTAACGATGTTTAGGCTACCTTGGTTAAAGTCGCTGGCTAATTTGGCTAAACGCGGGCAAGGCTGGTGTGATGAGTTAGCAAAACTAACGTTACATGACTTGTTAGCTAACGTCATTCAGCTTTCTGCTAATTAATCTGTTTATTCTGGTGAGCTCTGGAGAAAAGAATTCAAACTATGCACACGGCACTAGCTAACTAGAAACGAAGCAGCAGCTTTGAAATTAGCAACAACAACAACGAAATTTAAAAATGATTAGTGTCCCACACACAGAGAAAGTTAAATGCTACTGCTGACTGAGATTTGCCTTGTTTTATTACGAATGTTGTTTGCAGGGAGAATTTTTAAATTTATTTTATGGCCTTTTAGCAGGACTGAGAAAGAGTCTGGTTTTGAGCATGCGATTCAGACACAAGATATTTTACTAACAATTCGTGTAGCTGCTCCTGTACTTTTATTTCTCTGCTGCCTTTGTATTTTTTCACCAAAATAATTGTTTTTAAGTGCATTTGTAAGTCTAAAACTGTTTTTTTTTTTGTGTGTGTGTGTGTGAGGTGAAAGAAGTTCGAACACTCATTCACAAATTCACTTTTAAGCTCACTTTTAGTGAGTTTTTAAATCTATTTTTTTATTTTATTGATTCATTCCAGACATATCAAAACCATTGTAAAGGGTGTATAAACATTAACACTAATATAAATCTGTATACGTACACCTGCACATATTACACACAAATGCATACACGCACATCCCTTGTAAAATACATTTATATCCGTAAATGCATCTGCTTTGACTGAACGCACACAAAAAAATAAACCTGTTAAATATATATAAATCTATAAATACATCTGCATTTCAAAAAAATCCAGTTAATGGATACCCAGTTCATTGTACAGTGTATTGAACATTTTAAGAATTAGATGAAAATTGGGTTTTGTATGACAGATTGTGGTTGTAAAATGTTTTTGCCGGTTGTAAATACGTATCTTATTAAAAAGTGCAAAATGTAGTCTGTTTAGGAATACAAATGGTTTATCATCAAACCGTAGCATAGCTGATTAGTCAAAGTGTTTGAATTAAAGCGATGGTGTATTTTTGAGATTTGCAAAGTACTGTAAGTTAAAAGTTATAGTTCAACAAACTTTAAGCGTACAACACAAAATAAGAATGGTGATGCACTGCTGTTACACATTATAGTCTTCTGTGTGATGCAATTTGCCATTCATAAAAGTTGATTCTGGAGTTAAAGATTGAGCAGCTGTTCATATTTTTGCACCTAGAAAACATTTGTTTACTCAGTTTCTGCACGCAGTAATCATCAGTTTTAATGTTGTACTTTACACTGTTGTCACACTTCATTGTGCTGTTTTCTTAAAAAGATGAATAAAAAGGGCGACTAAATACATTTTGATGATTCATCTTGCACTTGGAGCCATACACTGGTTCTTTGCCCAATTAAATCTTTCCCCAAATTCTTGGACCCATCCCCCCATGATGATACTGGAACACCACCACCAGCAGACCTAATGGTTAGCAGTGGGTGGCACCTGCTCAGGCCAGTGGCTGTGACCAATCGGAGACAAACTGAGCTTTTTGAGAGTGGACCAAGTTTACTGGCCTCTGTCCTTACAGAAAACATCCTAAAGTACTTTTTGTTCAAACGTTTAAATATAATTTGCAGTTGTGAGAACCATACTTTTTCTTGGGTGTTTAAGCAGTTTATTTATGTCCCTTGGTTGTACATATACAGTACTGTAATGTGAAGTTGGAGGAACTTGAGTGTTTTTTTAATATCATTTATGAAATTTTAAAATTGAGTGTTTGTGTGCCTGAAAGTCTGTTATGGCATTTTCTGGCTACTCTGATATTGTACAGACAATGTTTAATAATGTTTTACGTTGCACTAAAATATTGAAATTACATTATTTAAATTGAAAATTTTGTACTGCATATTTTTTAATTACATTTAGCAATACTGTACATAGTTTTAGAACTTTTTGAGGCATTTTGTATTGTGAAGCAAACAAAAATACATTTTTGTGGTAAAAAAATAAAAAAACAGTTTGCGTAAATATGAAAATCTCTTGTGTGACATTCATTCAAATAAAGGAGTGTTTTTAGGTCCAAACAAGGTTTGACATATTTATAAAACGTCTACTCATCAGGTGTTATTAAAATATATTTGATTGCAATCGTTTACAGTAACTTAATGGTTTTAAACTTGAGTATCCAGTTTAGGCTTTGTTGGTTTTAATTACGGTACTAAAAGAGATGTTCTAGTTTACACGGTTTTTTTTTTTTTTTCCTTGAAAAAAAAATGTTATGCATTTAAATCTGTTATTTGTAGTTTTTATACATACTTACACCATACCTTTTATAAAATCCAACTGAAACCCTTTAAGGAATACCGTAAGTTGGGAGAGGAAAAACACATCAGTTCCCAAAAAGGTTTTAAGCATATACTGTACTTCAGTACATCTCAGACTTTTTCTTTGATTCAGATAGGATATTTTTTCCTAAGAAAATTAATGGATTCAATGTTAAGTGGCTTGAAGTTGCCTATTTCATCCTGGTACACAAAACTGTCAAAAAAACACTGTTAAGTTTGACTAAATTTAACAGCTTCCAAAAATGTTATTTCACTTCTAGTTGTTGCCTCATCAAACAGGGTTTTTCATCAAACAGGATTTTAAATCTCTGTGTAATTTTAGTTTTACAGGCTAACAAGTGGACAACTATGTGACTGACCTATGAAAGTTATGTTTTCCAAGAACTTTTGTCCAGTCAATAAACAGTATTAGCTGGAGATTTTGTAACTTTGAATGCAATTCAACATCTCAACATGAGGACTGAACATATAAGAGGGAAAACAGCCATGTAATATTTTGTATTTAGTATTCACCTCTTTCTTTTTGTATCACTTGTGGTTTCTATTTGTTGTTTTCACAATTGGGCAAGCAGCTGTAGTGTGTGACACAAAAGATTGAGGAAAGGCGGTGCATAATCAGACTATGAGCTCAATTCAAGTCTACAGTGGCCCACGGAGCCGTCAGGACACTCCCTCCATTTTGATGTTATTTATGAGGGAGCAGCCCCAGTTGTCAAAGCGCATTTGTGTCAAAATGGTCAGAGCTGCATGAAGGCACAGCAGCTTACAGGCCCTGCACCTCTGTGTAGAGGGCAGTCTGTCTGTAGTGGCTACGTCTGCTGTTCACAAGCTTTACAAAAAGGTTTCCCGGCTGGTATCCCCCCGCAACTCCCGGTGTGCCAGCGGACGGGGTTGCATTGGCATGATGACTAATCCTGGAAGGTGGCAAGTGTAAGCAGGTGCTCAGACAAATGGATGGTGGCATGCTTCACAAGTTCCCAGGTCCAACTGCAAATGATGGCTAGTTTAGCTGAGTGCTGTGTGGATAAACAATGTCTCTGTCTCATGAATAGATGAGCCAAATCAATGAAGATGAGCATACAAAGATCCCCCGCTGAGGCCCGAGTGCATCACTGCTCAGATTTGTGTCCGTCACAATAGGCTAGATGACATAAGGAGGACATTGCGAGGTTCATTTTTCTTTTCGAGCCCGTCTCCTCTTTTGCTGCTCCTGTCTTTGCCGGCCTTCTTCGATGGATGATCGGACCTCTAAAGAGAAAGGTCAAGCATTTCATCGTAGCCTTTTTGCTGTGGTAGACGACATGGAAGTTTACTGCAAAATCACGTTACACGTTTTTTATTAGTGTGTAAGCATTTAATCTGTAGAAGTATTCAATATGAATTTGTCTGCAATTTAAAAAAAAAAGTTTTTTTTAATAGAGAGAAGAAAAAAGTTGTTAAAAAAACGTTACCAGAAATAAATAACAGTAAAAGTAATAGTGCAGTTTATTTCAAAGCTGTTGCTGCTCATGTTATGTTGGCTTCGCTGCTATTTTTAGTGTAATTTGACTAACTAGTATCTGTGTTAACAAGTGTTCGGCTGTTTTCGTAAACCATTTCAAAGGGGCAGTTTACTCTAACCTAAATGCATTTTCTTTGGAAAATAATCACAATGAACACACCACTTTTATTTTGATCTACTTTGCTTTAAGGTTGTTTTGTTGTAGGGTTTTTTGTGTTTGGTAGCTGTGATCTGGAAAGTTAGGAACTACAGAGCATTTAATGTGTTGTTGAGACTTCCGCTCATATTCTCTCTTCTTTACTTCTGAATTGACACCAAAAAGGTAAAGTGTCCCCTTGTGTCCTTTAAACTCAGACTATTCAATATGGTTTACAGCTACTATCTCATTCATAAGTTAATTTTTAATTCAAATATTAAAAATACTGTATTTTGTTGTAGTAAATAAATATGCAAAATTGAGAAATGAGCACAAATAAAACTTTATTTTGCACTGAGCAGCTGCACTCAAATTGACAAGTCTTACTTTTGTGGCCTACTTTATAATCCTTTAACAGTGCAACAAGAAAATATGCATGTAACAGGAAACTCAGAAAAGGTTTAGTTTGATTATCCAACATCAAACAGTGAAACTAAAAATAGTATTCTGTGAAAACCACAAAGGCAAAATACAATCACTAAAACTTGTTTTTAACTAAGGCAATCATTTGATTTGTCCCAAGTACAGTTCACATTTTTGTTACTGTTGGTGGAAATGCAGAGTTTGAAACATTTTGAATTTAGCTAAAGATGTTCTCACAGGTGGTCTAAAAAATGTTTGTGATTGCTTCTTTTTGCTGCAATCAGTTCAAGACAATTTGCTGATATTTGCAGTTTATTATCTGCCCTGCAACCTGTAAACTTCTGTCAGTTTGTACGTTTTTCAGCACATATTTAAGACGTGCGATAAAAATGAACTTTGATTTTGTGTTTCCACCGTGCCATAGTCTAGTTAGCTTAGCATGCATTTTTAATAACTCCAGTGGTTTAGCAAAAGTATTAAACAAAATTGATAGAAATGGATAAAATGCTTTGACTTTTGCCCTTAGATAGTCAGAATGCACATTTCAGATTTTGAAAAATGTTTTCATGTAGCATTTTATTTGGTCATGTCTGTAGTGCAAAGCAGCAGATTGGAAACAGAAACTGGACGTTTACTGTGCTCAGTGACCTTGAGCTTGATATTAAAAATACTGCCTTGATCAGGATCACAGTTTGACTATATCGCTTGAGCTTTTTTACATTGTGGGTCATAACGTAATGCTGTACGTTACTGTATGCACAACGGTTCTGTCTTGCACAACTGTTGACTGGCATTACTCTTCCTCCTTCAGCTTCAAACATGCCCAAACAAAATGCGTTGATTCTCTTTTAGACAAAGCTGTGCAATTATCCTGGTCGTTTGCCTTGCATGACAAAATTTTGAAGTCACAGCTTTGGCAATAAACTACTACTAATAAATGGGTAAACAAAGCTGAAAAACATCTTGCTGCTGCTAATTGTTCTAATTTAATGTCAATTTAATATTGTATGGCAGTCATCCATAATACTCTGTACCTGCAAAACCCAGGAAGTATGGTGCAGAGGCCAGACACGGCAAACATTTGTGCCACTGTGTTTTATGTTGTTACATCTAATTTGATGTTTTTTTTAAGCAGCTTTCTACTTCACTAGACCACATTTTTAGTTCTTTGTAGTTCTTAACTGAGCTCAATAGTTGAGGTAATGGCCTGATCTTCAAGAGCCTTCTTGGCAGCTAAACTGGACCCTGCTATGCCTCTAATTTGGTATGCTTGCTTTGCAGTCACATGACGTATCGGCACCGTCACGATGGGATCATTTTTCATCCAGTATATTTGGATTGTTTTGCATCAGTTGCACGCCACATCAGCCTCATTAATGACAGGCCCACTTTGTATTCTGTAAGATCTTCCCCATGTTAGTTTTCATTGACTTGTCAGAATTGATTTTTGAGTCCTAGCTGACAGCTTCCAGTTGTAGAACAGCTGTTACTAACCACATCATTTTGCTTTACTTTCTGCAGGGAGTGCTAGCTGTTCTGAATTGCAATACCCAAAAGATTGGCACTTGCTGCTGCTGTGCATTAAAGCTTTGATTAAATTTTTGTCATGAAAGATCTGAAATGTGTTTGCTCACCCAAAAAATGTATGTGTTTTGTTTTATTAGCAGGCCAATGAAGCCCTCCACCACCAGCATCAGGTGGCCCAGAATAGCCTGCTGCCACTTCTAAATGCTGGAGCTGAGCAAGTTGACCAGAAGCCTATCCTGCCTATCCAAATAGACCAGAAGCCTCCTGTCAGTGCTGCTGAACTCCTCAAAGACAATGTGGCAAGCGGAGGAGGCCAACGGCCACCAGTGCCTGTGATAAAGAAGGAACACAAAGGCAAAACACCTTTTGTGTGCGGCTTCTGCAACAAGGCCTTTCGAGACAGTTACCATCTAAGACGCCACGAGTCCAGCCACACTGGTATCAAGATGGTGTCTCGTCCAAAGAAGACAGCCCAAACAGCTCCCACCATGGTACCTATGATTGCATCCATGCCGCGAGAGAACAACGGCAACCCATCCTACATCTCCACAGTAGCAGGCATCCTCTCTACGGCGACCACTTCGGTTTCTTCGGGCGCAAGTATCATGACGTCGTCCGCAATGGGCAATGTGCCGCAGCAAAATGTCCCCAAGAAACCGCCGAAGCCTGTCAAGAAAAACCATGGGTGTGAGATGTGTGGCAAGGCCTTCCGTGATGTCTACCACCTGAATCGCCACAAGCTTTCCCATTCAGACGAGAAGCCCTTCGAGTGCCCCATCTGCCAGCAGCGCTTTAAAAGAAAAGACCGAATGACCTACCATGTTCGCTCTCATGACGGAGGGGTCCACAAGCCCTATGTGTGTTCTGTGTGTGGAAAAGGCTTCTCCAGGTAAGCATCATATGCAGTATATATATTTAAAAACCTTTTAATTTTGCTGAATAAAACTGATAAACATAATTAATCACACAGGTGTATATTATAAAGTGATAAATTCATCTGCTTCAAACTGGGTCCACTGTGAGAAGCTGTAGCTCTATTCATGTGCACAACAGCTCTATTTATTCATATGTTTTCAATCAACAAGTAACGGCAGATAACGAGGCCAGTGTAAACAGGACGTTTGAGTCTGAGATCTAATTTGTACTTATTGGAGGGGGAGACTGTAGTAATTTCACCCTCTGGTGGTTGCATTTCTGGATTCCAGAAGCAAGTTCGAATGGAATTTAAAAATAACCTAATTATGAATAAATTATAACAGGAAATTTTTTTCCCCATTTGGCAGCTTACAGAAGGAGTTTGAAAGCATTTAATCAATGATTGCAAATGCCTAACGTCGCATAGTTTTGGTTTCACCAAAAGTGCAATGAACTGCACTCCGTTCCTTGTATTGCAATTATAGCAACAGCTTGCAGATGATGTTCAGTCTGTTTTTACTAGGTGAGCACCATCTGTATGAGTTTTATTATTGTTATATATATTTTAATATAGGTATTATAATGTTCAACCACGTGTTTAAACAGTTGCACATGGGAGAGTCCCACTGAAGAATCAGGAGGTGGGGGGGAGGCGTCTGTTGTCACTTTGCAGTTCCAGCCAGCTTGTCACAGACTCTTTCCCCTAGGAATTCAGTGAACCGTGCGTAATTTTAAGGTCAATACATTTAATAAGTTGTACATAAACACGTTGCCTAAGAAGTTCTTCTTCTCAGATGTAGTTATTCAGCTTTGAGACTATGACTTGAAAAGATAGGGGTTATTGATAACTTGAGCTCAGTTTTGCAACATACCTTAAACAAAAATATCACCCGCGTCCCCCTGGTTAAGCTGTTCACATTAGCGCTGTGCTGCGCACGGCAGTTTCAGGCATGCCTCCAACATGGTGACGTGTGCGAGGGATTCATCAGCATACAGGAAAGTGAGAATGGGGATTGAATAGCAGAGCACTGAGTCACTGCCACTCAGCCAGAAATGTGGGCACGTCGTGTCTGTAGTGTGCTCTCGTTGTCAGTGGGACAACCAACGGGAGAAATCAAAACGGAAAAACACATCCGGTCAATAGCATCGTAGAGAAAATTCAACTAGGCTTTTAATTTCAAACCGGATTCCAAAAAAGTTGGGACACTAAACAAATTGTGAATAAAAACTGAATGCAATGATGTGGAGGTGCCAA
>JARVLU010000324.1:25219931-25235839 GCA_031762415.1 Simpsonichthys santanae
TCAGTCACCGTGTATTTTTCCATTTTCAGATGAGAAACCTGATGAAAAGTGGATTGTGTTTGATGGGCCTGTTGACAAAAACTTTGAACTTAAAAAGACTGTCCTTCATGCCCAAGAGTGCAGAGGATCCCACGCTGCAGTTAGGAACCTGGAACAAGCCTCCACAAGTGAGACAGCATCGCAGGAGACTAATGCTAATAAATAACATTTAACACTTTTCATTTAATATAAGCTAAAAAGCTGTTACTGAATATATGTCGCCAGCTCTTACAGCTGTTGCGCAATTTATGTAGCAAATAAGCTTAAATAAGAGGCAATGTTCTAACAAAGGAAAGTATATCAAATATTGGTATCGGTTATCGGCTAAATAAGTTTTAACGTATTGGTTATTGGCCACAAATCCAGTATCGTGCATCCCTTGTTTCTTTTTCCTCGTGTGTGTGCATGTGAGCACATGTCACAGGTTTGGCACTGCCTTGTGCTCTTCCTGTGACCTCAGTCTGGGTGTTACAGATGCCGCTCTGTGCCAATCCTATTAAGGTGATCTGATGTGCATCTCCCCAGTGCTTACATAACCACCTCTTTAATGCAAGCGATGCTGCAGACCTGCTAAAGCGTCTGATCATGTGTTCCTGCTGAATCTTTTTGCTCTGCTTGCTCTCCAGGTTTGCTAAAAAGAGTAAGTTACTCCTAAATATGCAAGTCAATGGGAACGGGTGTGAAGACTCACCTTCTCGTTACCCCGTCATGTCTGCACGGACCTCCGGAGTTACTCCCGCTCCCGCCACAGCACCTTACACCCTGCCAGGGACGCCCACTCTAATAGAGGAGCACAGTGTAGTCAAGAGTGAGTCCTGCATTTTTTATATGGTCTTATTTCTTGTTATGTTTACTAAAAAGGGCAAAAGTGCAACCTTTCACTTAACAATCTTGGTGATCTTTCTGTTCTTTTTATTTTTTACTTTTGTTTATAACCTGACCAGACAATGTAGCAGTCCATCGTAGTTCCCCACAAGCAGTGAGGAGGGACATAGGCCTAGCAGTCACGCACAGGTAGACTTTTTTTATATATCTTCTTTACCTTTGTCGTACTGAAGCAAACCCAATGAGCTTGTCATTAAAAATATTTACTAAGAAGTATTTTGATATTTGCAGTGAAAGACGTGTTTTGTGCATCGTTTTGTAGGTTTTCTACCAAGTCCTGGTTGTCTCAGACATGTCAGGTGTGCCAGAAGAACATGATGTTCGGGGTGAAGTGCAAACATTGTCGGTAAGTTGGTGGGCTTCCTGCTCAAAAGCACTGTGTCAGCTGCGTTTAAAGTGTGAGCTCACTCTCAGAATGACTGCTGAAGGAAAAAAAAACATACCGTATTTTCCGAACTATAAGTCACTCTTTTTTTTTTCATAGTTTTAGTCTTGCAACGTATAGTCCTAAGTGACTTGTATGTGTTTGTTTTATTCCCCCCCATCCTTGATGCAACTTTTGACTGACGCGTTAAATGTTCGTTCATACTGACATGAACCAAAGAGTAAACATTACCATTTGCGGCCACTAGAGGGCCCTCTAGGCTTTTTTTTACTACTACATGTTGTTCCTCTTCTGCTAAGCAGAACAAAATGTGAAAGAAGCAGTAAAAGGTTGTAAACAGACCTAAAGATTTGAAGGATGTAAAATGAGCTCAGTTCATTTTCTACATTTAAGAGGCTGAATACATGATCGAGTGCCTAAAATTCTACATCACACATTTATTGGGTATTTCTGTAAAACAAAATGTGTTGCAGGCAGATTTCAGCCATATTCAGTCAGGTGCATATCTGGCTCATGTTGATGCTCATTTCACTAAAATGTCAAATATGCCACTGAGCGCTTACTGTAAATGTCTATTTGTCTTTCTTTCATTCGTACTTTTAAAAGAGGTATTTCTCAAGATTTTATAAGGTGAATGGTGATATAAATATTTGTTTTGATGAACTTTGGTGACTATAAAACTCTGCACAGTGAAAATGTGAAAGTTAATGAATTATTTCTGTCTCTGATAAGACTAATTAGGCAATGTTGTTGCATACCTGTAACAAAAAGCTTGGTATTAACTATAACCTCACATCTCCTGAACAGGTGAGGTTTGTAGCTGAAGTTGCTTTGGTGAAACAGTTTAACAAGGACTGAATCAGCTTTATGACTACATAATAAAAACCCAGAGTTGAACCTAAAGTTACTCCTGCAAGCCACTAATCCTGCTTCGTAGTAAAGGCCTCTAATGGCTTGTCTTAATCTTGGTCTGGATGTGAGTGTAGTAGGTGCTAAAAGCTAATTGCTACCTAGGTTCACGTGTGGCCTCCTTCTTCGTGCAGATTAAAGTGCCACAACAAATGCACAAAGGAGGCGCCGTCTTGCAGAATCTCTTTTCTACCAAGTAAGTTTTCTTTTCCTCCCACGCTCAGTCTGTAGTGGACGGGTACAGTCTTTGTTACCTAATGCATGTGTGATGTTAACTATGTCGTCTCTAGTTGCCAAAATTAGGAGGACTGAGTCAGTTCCTTCTGATATTAACAACCCTGTTGACCGGCCACAAGACACCCCACATTTTGGTACGCTACCAAAGGCCATCACAAAAAAGGTACATCCACAATCTGCTCTTCTGTAATGATGACAAAACAAAACGTGCTTTTGTGACTTTGTGAAGTACTTTCCTAATTATTATAATTCCACGTCTTGTCAGGAGCATCCTCCTGTGATGAACCAGTTGGACTCCAGCAGCAATCCGTCGTCCACCACTTCATCCACACCTTCCTCCCCAGCACCCTTCCAGCAGAGCAACCCGCCCAGCGCCACGCCGCCTCCCAACCCTTCACCCAAAGGCCACAGGGACAGTCGCTTCAACTTCCCAGGTCAGTTCAGTGGAGATCCACATCCAGTTATATTTCACAAAACAAAAACAATAAAGTTCACAGCTGATTTATCTTTTATTTTACTCCATTAAAATACTTGTTCCTTCTTCTCACACATTTTCCATTCCTTCTTTCTACATAAAATAACTCTGATTTTTGCTTTAATGACTTTTTTTTTAATCAAAAGCTTCTCTAACAAAAACTCTCTCCCTGTCATGCTGATCTGTATTTCCCCTCTCTCTATTTTTGCAAAAGCTGCGTGTTACTTTCAGCACAGACAGCAGTTTATCTTCCCTGGTGAGTTGACTGTCCCAGCGGGTCAAACAGGCTCCTCGTTACTCCACACCACAGTTTCCTGCAGCTTTCTCTCCTTTCTGCTTGTGTATAGTTGCATTCAGAGCACCCACCTCGTCACCGTGTCCCTTTACTGTTAACTCCATTCTGACTCATAGTATTTTGGCTCCATCTGCTGGAATTAGTGGGAAACTGCATGAGGATTCATGTTTTCTATGTGATGACCAGAGGCTAGGTTTTTATTCTCTTAGCTGACCTAAATTATGTTTTTCTCAATAGATGTTTCCATTCCTGCAAGTTTGTACTCTGATGTCCTTCAAGACACAGTGTAAGATATTTATTTAGCTTGATTAAAGTTAAGTGATGATTAAATAGCTGCAAGTATTGGATCTTAATATATTTTTGCCTCTGATGTGATTTTTCTGATTGGCAGCAATGAGATAGAACCACCTGCAGATGATGTTCATGCAGATCTGGTGGAAGATGAACATGAAGAGGTAATGTTCAGGGCGTTCTTTGATGCATTTGGAGGATGATTAAGAATTATTTTTGGGACGCATGCTGCGCATGTACACTGAACTGTCACTGTCTGGTTGCAGGAAGTTGAGGAGGACGTTGAAGATGAAGACGAAGACCCTGAAGAGGAGGAGGAGAACGAGGAAGACGATGAGGGAAACGACAATGGAGGGGAAGATGAGGACGACGGTGGGCAGATGAGGATGAACATGGGCTCCGACGGTGAGTGCGACGAGCTGGACGATCTTCCCTGCCCTCGTGGAAACCGCTGGAAAGGCCCCATCTCCCGCAAGCCCAGCCAGACCAGTGTCTACCTGCAGGAGTGGGACATTCCTTTCGAGCAGCTGGATCTTGGAGAGCTCATAGGAAAGGTGAGGGATCAGAGCTACCTATTATCAGCTTCAAATCCTGAACAAAAGACTTTTTCTAACTGGTTTTAAATCCAGGGCCGGTGGGGCAGAGTGCACAAGGGTCGGTGGCACGGTGAAGTCGCCATTCGACTTCTTGAGATTGACGGAAACAATCAAGACCATCTGAAGCTCTTTAAAAAGGAGGTGATGAACTACAGACAGACCAGACACGAGAATGTGGTCCTCTTTATGGGGGCCTGCATGGCTCCACCTCACTTAGCTATCATAACCAGGTAAAGTGGAAACGTCTGGTAAATAATTTCTAATCCTAACCCCGATATGAGGGAGTTGCTGTATGTAATCATTCTTTGTCTTTCTCTCGCAGCTTCTGCAAAGGGAGGACGTTGTATTCAGTGGTTCGGGACAGTAAAAACAATTTGGATATCAATAAAACGAGACAAATTGCTCAGGAGATTGTAAAGGTAATTGTTTTGTTTTATTTATACAGCGCTGTCCTTAATTCTCTAATACCGGCCAGTTTTATTTCCTGCCCTCAAACCCCTCATCCACTCTGAGACACAAATGTCTCATTTTGGGGGAATCAAGAGGCTATGATCAAATGATCCTCCAAATGGAGTGTTGTCATACAGACTCCAAACAGAGTTCTTATTCTAGGGAGCAATTTTAACTCCTAACCTCTGGTTCCACTACTCAAGCACTTCAAATTAAGGTGTAGGACTGGATTTCAGCCAATTTTGTGTTTCACTCCCTAACCCCAAACACTTCTGCTAAAGACGAGGCTGTTCCAGTCCATCGTGTGTGTAGTCTGAAGTGATTTGTAGACGTGTTCAGAGGCCTCTTTCAAAATAAAGCACAACTAGAGAAATTGCATTTCCTGCAAAAATGCAGTGTGAATGCTTATTGCTGAATAACTTATTGACATTAGCTAAAACATGCTGAAAAGTGCTGTTAAGCTAAAATAGCAGAAAGCTTAAATTACCAGAAGGATGTGGAGAGAGCATATTTTAGCTGAATTAGACTGCAAAAGTTTGAATGAGTGTAAAAAAAAAAAAAAAGAATGTGGAATTAGCTGAAAAAGCTAAAATTAGCATAAAAACTGCTAAATAGTAGCTGAAATAGCTGGAAAAAAGTTGAAACGCATAAATTAGCTGAAAGGAGCATAACAAGCTGAAATTAGCAGAGACCGCATAGAAAAGAGCTGAAAGAATCAGAAAGGAGCACAAAACAACTGAAAAATAGCTGAAATTAGCTAAAAGTGGTTGGAAAAAAGTTACAATTTGCAGAAAGAAGCTGAAAGAAGCTGAAGCAGAATAGAAGGTGAAAGAAACAGTAAAAGGTTGTAAACAGATCTAAAGATTTGAAGATTGTAAAATGAGCTCAATTTTCTATGAGGAAAAAAAAGTGGCAGAAAAGGCTAAATATTTCAAAAAGCTAAAGTTGCACCAACACCAAAACTCATAGCAGGATTGTCCTGAAAGAGCTGAACGTTTTGATTCATGATTTATTGAAATAGCACAAAAATTGTGGAACGAGAAAAACATGGAAGAAAAATGGATCACAATAGTGTGAATAAACGTTCACCCTATTATACAGTTTTATACATAAAAACATTAATTCATCATATTTGTATAACTTCACATAAGCCTGTCATTTAGGATTGGACCTTCAGACACTAAAACAGGATCTGACTCGAATTCTACACGAGGTTTCATTTTTGCTGCGTTATCCAACGCCTCCAGTGTTCAAATGACTCATTAGGACCATAATCATCTCCTGCACACACACGTCTGTCTGAACAGCCGTGTTTGCCTTCTGACACAGGGAATGGGCTATCTGCACGCCAAAGGCATCGTTCACAAAGACCTGAAGTCCAAGAATGTTTTCCACGACACCAACAAAGTGGTGATCACAGATTTTGGGCTGTTTGGGATCTCTGGAGTTGTTCAGGAGGGCAGGTAAGAGCCTCAGCTCTAAAGGCTGTTGACGCTGTGCCAGTGAGCTCCAGCCATCTGTAACACATGCTGAGGCCTGCACTGTTGCCACTAATGTCTAAACATGGGAGCGTCCTGATTGTAAAATCTCATTTCCTGCTGACTCTTTTTGTTAAAGTACTTTTTGAGTTTAGAACTGGCTAATCTAGTACTTGCTTTGTTTTATGCATAGCTGCACTGAAGTTATCGCAGGACTACATTCAGCCAAGATTTGTTGCTGGACTTTTGTTCTCTCTGTTTTTTCCAGACGTGAGAACAAACTAAAGCTCCCACATGGTTGGATTTGTTATCTCGCGCCAGAGATTGTGCGCAAGATGAGCCCAGGTAACAACGAGGACCACCTTCCTTTCTCCACAGCAGCAGATGTTTACGCCTTTGGGTAAGTCGTCTTTTCACAGAGCGCATGTGTTGAAGCTCTGGACGCTCCGGCTGTTCTGATGCACTGCTCTTTTCCTTTAAAGAACTATTTGGTATGAGCTCCAAGCGAGGGACTGGCCCATCACGAACCAGCACGTTGAAGCCACCATCTGGCAGGTTGGAAGTGGAGAGGGTATTAAGAACGTTTTGGCAGAGATCAACTTGGGCAAGGAGGTCACAGTAAGTCATTTGCTTTAAAAAAAAAATGATAGAGGAGCAAATCTTCCATCGATGCACCAAACTGTGCGTTCTCTCAGGAGATCCTCTCTGCTTGCTGGGCGTACGACCTGAGAGAGAGGCCGACCTTCGTCCAGCTGGCCGACATGCTGGAGAGGCTGCCCAAACTCAACCGCAGGCTGTCCCACCCAGGACACTTCTGGAAGTCTGCAGAGTAGGTATCCGACAGCCGGGGAGGGATGTGGACACACTGGACATGTGACTACTGCAAAGATCCTGCTTCTTTCTGTGTCTGCTGGTTCCTTTGTGGTCCAGTCGCCTCTGCAGTCTGAATCCAGTTTCACATCTAAACTGTCCAAACAACAAGAGGCTGAATTATGCTCAGACGCTGTTAGTCCCTCAGTACGTTTCAAAACATCTTTGTTTAAACGCATCGCTGCTTGTTTGCGCTCAAGCTAAATGTGAACGTGTTTGTTTTGTAGGTTTTTAACGTTATAGGTGTAATTTATTCCTCTTAGGAGGAAACACACATTTTAGGTCTCGACTAGAGCGCTCTCGTACATTTTCTGTTTCCAAATGCTCGAGAAAATGTTGGAAAAACTCAAAATGTCTTAAAATCACCCCACAGTTACTTTAATAAAGCACAGCGCTGTGTAAAATGTAAAAACAGCCTAATACAATGTTTTACATCTAGTATTTATATGTGAATTAGAATAATTCAGAATGCGTATAAACACCGTAAATGTTAATACAGTAGTCCCTCGTTTCAGATGGTGCGGGTTAAGGGGCTTGCTCAGGGGCCCAGATTGATGCAAATGAGGGTGGAGACAGGTGTGGGTGCTTCACCTATCACACCCACATTTTGATGTTGTTGGTACCTGGAGTTGAACCAACGATCTTCTGATCACATGCCCACCTTCTCTAACCTCTGCGCCACCACTCCCCTACAACATACTGTATATGTAGCAGCTAAATTTTGCTCTGCAGAACAGCAGCAGCTCTCGGTTCTGGTCCGGCTCAGTTCAGTTCTGCAGACGTCGTCACTGTAACTGCACAGTACCGCAATATTTCACTCACCAGTTCTACAGATACAGCGGCTCAGTTCCAGTCCAGCAGACCTATACCCTGCCAGTTCTGCTCCGGTTCTGTGCAGCCCTTGAGCACCTCGATGCATTTTGGAGGGAGCAGGACTTTTTGGTGGCCAGCATGGGACCAGACGGTGGTCCGACTGAGTCCAAATCTGGATGAACAATGTCACTGTGGGCTCCAGAGAGAACGCTGGACCTACGGCAGCGCCTCCCCACTCTGAAGTCCTTGTGGGCCGGCTAGCAGCTCTCAGACTAATAGATGAGTCTGGAGGTCTGGTTCTGGTCCAGTTCCAGGTGGATTCCAGGTGGCTCTCTGCATCCACTGGGCGCCAAAGTCACTGTATGAATAAGGACCAAACTTTTTCCATCAGATCAAATCTTTCCCTCTAGTATTTCAGTAGAAGGCAGCTGTGCATCTGGACGGAGCACTGTTGGCTTCTGGGAAATGTAGTTATGAGTGGGGATACAGTAGAGGCTTATTGAGAGAAAACTACAAAATGGCAGTGTCTGTCTGAAGGATTTTATTTTTTGATTAACTTTTTACTGTACAGTACTGTTTCCAGTACTGTCCCAATCATGTGAGTAATATTGAGTTGACAATGTGTCCTGTACAAATCTATATACAGTATATATATATTTTTTTTTTTTCTTGTGTACAATTTTACTTTAGAAAACCACAAAAGAGCGAGTTCACAAAGTCGAACTGCAAAATAGCGAGGGACTACTATAATTCATATCGTGAACAAAACTACTTTAAACACCATAAATGTTAATAGATATAAACTAGTTTAAAGTGAACAGTTAGAGCAAAAATAATCCCATCTACAGTTTACACTTTACACAACAGAATGACTCGTACAGAGCCTTGATGCTAAATTAAACATACTTATAACTTGAAACTATGACAAACGAGGCCATGACCTTTATAGCTGCTGAAACTGTAGCTCACATTGCTCTAAAAATAAGCAGCAGCGACTGAGAGGCGGCTAAAGAAACTTGATGTGTAACTCGTATAGTTAGCAGCAGATGGCAAATTAGCATAGAGTTTATTATAGTAATCCTATTTGCAGCTTGTTGTATTCTGCTTTACATTTTACACACTGCTTACTTTATGGACACATGTTACATCAGAAAGCTCCATTTAAGTATGATTTTTAACAATAATCAAGTTTCGTTATCCTTTTAGTCTGGTTGCGACACATGTTCTCTTCGTTTTACTTAACGTCTCACATTCTCATTTTCAGCAAATAATCAAAGAGAAATGACTATTGCTCCCAAAAGTGGTCTAAATAAATTAAATTATATACTGTATTTGGACCACATGAATCATATATAAGGAATCGCAGAATCTTATTTATGTAGCGTTCAGAGAGTTCAGTCAGCTCTTTGTGTCGTCAGCAGAATCCAGAAGTTTGCCTCGTTTTCTGATTTTCATCTTTAAATTGCCTTTTTTTTTATTTTGCTTTTGCTCTGACACCACAGCCAGCACTCAAAGTCTTCACTATTGATCCACCTGTTCATTAAAGGCCAGTTTGGGCTCAGCAGATTCAAATTGTCATGATTTAAAAGTGCGAGCTCAACAGGAAGGGCTGCAAATGACTTTGCTCACAAAATGAACTTTTGCTTCTTCTGCTGTTTTTATGTCCCTCAACTAATCAAAGTGCTCGTATTCAGTCTGTTACACTTTTACTAACAGTCTAATGTGTGTTTTTCCTTTGCCCCTTGTCTCTCTCCTTTGATTTCCTTCCCCTTCTTTAATCCAGGTTGTAGCCGTCACTCTGAAACATAAGCAATGCAAAACAAAAGCCCGGGTCTGCCTTGCATGCTCCTGAATCCTTAACTCTTACAGGATCGATCAAAGCATCGCCTCCGCTTCCACTAATCCACCGTCTGAGCTTCCGTGTCTAACCGCTGCGTTTTATTGTTGGGAGGAGAGGATCAGTGAAGTGAAATGTGACGGTGGGGTGGGGGGACGGCCGCTGTCGTCCCTCCTCGCTTTCCTTTACACGCGTCTAAAAATCTGCCTTCTTCTTGGTTTTTGCTTCTCTGATGTCACGTTTGGGACTCGGAGGCTTGTGAATGGTTTGTGTCTGTGCTGAGTGGTTCTGTGGGTCCTCTCTCTGCTGCTGGTGTGAGGTTCACACTGGGCTCCTGACCACAAGGCGCCTTTTTCCCCCCCTCTGTCTCTGAAACGCATAACGAGGCTGCTGGACATGAAATGGACCCGCTCACTGAACGGACCACTTCATTTATCTCTGTTTTCCCCGGAGGGCTCAACACACGTCGGACAGGCTGCTCGAGTGATGCTCTCGAACCAACTGCCTCTTCCTTCAGTCTTTATTTTTATCCATCTGTTTTTCTTAACCGCATGTGCAACCACATCTGGACACGATATGCACTTTGTCTTCAAGGAAATATCAATCATGAACTTTCTGATCGTTTAGTTTTGCATGTAGACATTTGCAGGTTTCTTCTGCAGGAGGCTTTCAGAGGCAGAGCAGGTGATGTGCTCACCTGTGTGTTGTCTTCTTTTAACTACATTCTGATAAATCACTCGTTCTGGGATGCATTTGAAAACACATCACTTAGTTGCATGTGCAAAAATGACATGCAAGAAAAATTATACAGTATTTTAATACTTACAGGCTGTTTAGGATTGATGACTTTTCAGTAACAATGTTCATCTGCTAAAGTTATAAATGTACCTTTTAGAAAAAAATTTTGTTGTTTTTTTTGGCTCGAGTGATTTTAATATGTGGAGAAAAACAAACCAACAGAAAAGATCAGGAAGCAAATGTGTCCAACCTTCTTGAACAGGACTTCCTGTGCGCTGTTTGTGATTTCTGGATTTGGATTGCAGGCTTATATTTATGTCTTTATTTTATTTTATTTTTTATTTTATTTTTTTTTATTTCCTTGTGGGTGCATGTGAAACTGGGTGAGCCTATGATGCTGGAAAACTTTTTTTGTGTATGTGTGAAAACTGTTGTGTTGCAGATCTAATGTGTGTAATGTACATACATTATTTAATCTTTGGCAAATTAACATAATTCTTCTATTTGTATAAACCCTTTTTTATGTAAAATACATCATGTTTTGGGAAAGGTACTGCTGTTGTTACAGATATGTACATATGTATATAGATTTTTATTTTTTCATGTATAAATACTGTGTAAAGCTGTACATTTTTTAAAAGGATGGGCCAATTCGTGTTTTTTTTTTTTTAATGTTGTAAAAATTCATATTTTTGTATTGCATGTGACTATCACTGTACACACGACTTGTGTTCCCATCCATGGAGGACAATAAAACTGGCTTGTCATGTAAAAACACGTAGATGTAGTTTCATTAATAACTGATGTCAACAAATATCACATAGGCTACCGCAGTGGACTTTGTGTTGTAAAAATTTACATTGAGTTTATTAAGAATAAAACAGCTGAGGCTATAATTAGGATCTTTTAGGGGTTCAGGGAGGAGGCAGGTCAAACATTTTCAAATACACTTTTTGTGGGAGAGAGAGAAAAAATAGCCATGTGAAAACAAAAAGAGGACATTTCTAAATCTAATACTAGCCAAAATCAACTTTAAAATAATCTAAGCTTAAAATGTGACATTTTGATGTAAACTGTTTAAAAAGTATAAAGAGAACCAAACTCAAAATTATTAAAGCTGCTCCCATTGGCTCCTTATGGTCACCATGGTAACCACACTCCTATGTGTGTCCGCGCCCTCATCGCATAACAGATGGAAACATAGAAATAGACTGAAAAGTAAGCCTCACACAATGAAATATTTTTTTTATTGTGAGCAACAAAAAAAGACATGGCCACATGTGACTTTGTAAGTTTATACAGTTTCTTCTAGTTTTGAAGAGAATGTTTCAAACTACAAGTCTGTGCACTTCCCTACTAGGGAGCAAGATTAAAAAAACATCTGTTTTGTACTAAAAATGGTTGTGGGAGTAATAAAAGATGTTTTTATTTGGGACTATAACCTTAACGGTCAATTGAACATTTCATAAAATCTTGAAAAATCCTACAACTTGAAGTGCAGTACTATAGTATGAGAACCATTTAGGATATCAAAATAAGTAATGTATGTAACGTTATATATAAATAATTTATGTATTATCATTGCATGTTCCCATACAATGGTGAAATTGGCTCTGCATTTAACCCATCCACCACCAGGTGGAGCAGTGGGTAACCTTTAGAGGTGCCTGGAAGCAACTGGGGATGGAGTGTCCTGCTCAGAAATCCAGTTTAGGTAACACAGGCACAAGCAGAATCATCACCATCCACATTTTGTTTCTAAAAAGAAACATTTAGTTTAAAAATTTAAACAAACTGAATCTTCTTATGTTTTTCTTGTTTACACTCAAGTTAGCATTAGCATTGCACAAAAGCTAGCAACTGTGGAGAGAGAAAAACAGTTAAAAAAAAAAAGCTGCACAAGCTTCAGAAATGAAGAAAAAGTTCATGATCCATTTTTTGATTTTCGTTAATGGCGATGAAGCTTAAAATTAAAAGTGGAGAATAGAAGTTTTCCACACTGCTAGTGTTGATGCTTGGCAACCATTAGCCTTCACAACAAAATGTATTTTATTGCCTGTAAGATGAACTTAGTGCTGACTAAATATAAACTAAGGCCTTCAAATGGGTTGAAATTACACCTGTGTGTAACAACAAAGCTGTAATAGTAGTAGATATTTTTCCAAGTCCAGTATACTGTACATCAAGCTGTGTAGTTTTTAGTTGGCCTTTAGGCCTTTGCTGTCCAAGAAATCTCTTTATGGCTACAAGGATGAATGAATCTCATTGAAATGCAAAGCTCATGTTATGCAGAAAGGTCAGCAAAACAGAGAAAATGTAACTGGTTATTGATTGTGAGAGCAGCCAGAGTTTTCCATGAATAGAATATGACTTTAGCTGAGAGAGTCAAATGTTCAGCTGTTATTGATTAGACTTGAAAGCATAAGTTAGAGCTGTTGATGGCTGCAAGATATCGGAAAACACAAAGAAACATGTAGGAATTGTCACTTTTAGCCCCCATCCCACTAATCCCTGCAGAGGGATCAAAATCCCCTTGTTGCCTCTAGATGGCATAAAAACCACACAAAGTATTTTTATGGCGATCAGTAGTTGGACCATAGTCTGATCCCACACTGAACAATATTCTGTATACATCCCCAACGCATCCTCTGAGAGCTAAACCTTACTCAAGATCTTTGCTTGAAACTTTGGCATTAACTCTAAAAAAGCTGTCAGCTGCTCCTCTGGATGTGGTTCAAATAACAAAACAAAAATTGTAGAAACGTTTCCTCTTTCATCCGAAAGACTTCTTCAGTCTGAGGAGCTGTATTCAGTTGGTTGATCCACTATGAGAAGATGCTATGTATAAGACTGAGCTGAATACAGCTCCTCAGACTGAAGAAGTCCTTCGGATGAAAGATGAAACGTTTCTACAATTTATTTGTTGTTTGAACCCCGTCCAGAGGACCCGACTTTAACTTTTTAAGATTTTTCTACCTGGATTATGGAGCATGCATCAGGATATTTGGCATTAACTGTTTGTCTGTTAGCAAAATATCCCACGAACCACTGGATGAATTTAAAGTAAACGTTGAACGAAGAGCTACAACTTGTTACTTTTTGCGTCAACACGATTAGGAGGGCCGCCACAGCTAATCAACTAAAGACCACTCAGAAATTACCTTAACTTTTTAAAATTTATAGATATTGAGCTGGAGTTGATGTCTATAAAGTCTCAACAACTCTGTCAATATTGCATGAGATTACGCATCATTTACAAGATTTAACTTCTATAATGGCCTAACAGCTGTAATGGTGTTCATTCTCATTTTAAGATGATCTTAGAGTAATATACAGTACATTGCTTTATGGAATAAGCTAGATCTTGATGTTTAACAGCACATTAATCAAGTTAAAGTTGATTTACATCATCATAAAACTGCATCATCATAAAACTGCATTCACATAAAATGATTCCTCTTCTTGTGTGAATGTTTATGAAGCATTCACACTAATGTGATCCATTTTTCTTCCGTACATTTTTTGTGCATTTCTCGTCCCACAGTTTTCAAAACGTTCAGCTCATTCAGGACAATCCTGCTATGACTTTTGGTATGCAACTTTTAAATACAGTATTAAGCCTTTTCTACCACTTTTTTTTCTCATTGAAAATTAATTGAGTCTACATCCTTCAGATGTTTACAACCTGTTACTGCTCCTTTCACATTTTGGTCTGCTTCAGCTTTTTTCAGCTTCTTGTGCAATTAAAAAAAAAAAAAAAAAAAAAAAAAAAAAAAAAAAAAAAAAAAAAAAAAAAAAAAAAAAAACAGCTCCTTTCAGCTGTTTTTCAGCTGTTTTGTGCTCCTTGCAGATTCTTCCTGCTAACTACATGTTTGTGCTTCTACGGTAACTTTTTTCTTCTAATTTCAGCTTGTGCTCATTTAAGCTAATTTCTGCAAGCTTCAGCTTTTTCTGCTATTTCAGCTACTATTAGCTGTTTTATGCTAATTTTAAAGATTTCTGCTAATTTCACATTTTTTTGCATTCATTTAACTTTTTTCAACCTAATTCAGTACAAATGTGCTCTCTCCACCTCCTTATGGAAATTTCAGCTTCTTTCTGCTTTTTAGCTACTTTATGCTTTTTTATTTTTATTTTTTATTTTTTGCTCATTTCACTTTTTTCAGATAATTTTCACTTTTTTTTTTTCATTTCTGCTTCTTTCAGCAACATTTTTTTTGTGCTTTCTTCTGCTAATTTAAGCTTGTTCTACCTTTTCAGGTACTTTTGTTTGTTTATTTATTTGTTTATTTTAGCAATTTTAGCTAATTTCAACTGTTTTCAGATGAATTCAAGATTTGGGGTAATTGTTGCTACTTTCAGCCTAATTAACTTATTAACGTTAATTTCAGCTTAATTATGCTAGTTTGAGGTTTTTCTGCTATTTCAGCTATGTTTTAGCTGTTTTGTGCTAAAATTAGCTCTCTTATTTAGCTACCGTAATGCCACATATTTTAGCTCATTTCAGCTCCTTCTACTTCATTTTGGTATGCTTCTTTGTGCTTTTTTAGCTACTTTTCAGCTATTTTTGTACTAATTTCAGGTTTTTTAGTTAATTTCTTAATATTTGTGCTCATTTCTGCTTTTTTTTATTTTTTACCTAATTCAGGAAATATTTGTTTGTTCTACTTTTTTCTGCTAATTTAGGCTTGTTCTTCCATTTCAACTACATTTCAACTGTTTTTCAGCAAGTTCTTCAGCAATAAACACTCATACTGCATTTTCACAGGAAACACAATCTCTGTAGTTGAGAACTGTAATAATCAGTACGACCGCAGTATAATATAAAAGCCCGCGCTTTCTAAATTATATTTGTCAGATTTTTGCTTGCACAGCTTTTCAGTGATGGATCCTGGAAAGTTTGTGTTATTAAACCCTGGGAGCTGTCAGTAAAATGAGAAATTCTGCATGCTTCCAGTCAGCCTCTGAAGCGTTTATTTTGTGTTAAAGAATGATGAAATGATTTGTGTCGTCGTTTTAATGCGATGGAAAAGAGAGCACTTTGTACCGCTCTGCTGCACCCAAAAGGTCTTTGACTCCGACTGGTACTGGATCACAAGACCAGAAAGCCACTTCCTTTACCAGCATCATGCGATGACAACCAGTCATTTGTTTATTTCCTGTTAGCATATTTGCTGGGTTTAATAGTTCAGCATAAAATCACAACCCGTCTGAATATTTTTAAACTGTAATAAGACCACGAAAAGAAGAGTTTGTCAGAAAGGCAGCATTCCCATGATGATGCTATTAAACCCAGGTGATGGAGCAAGCAAGAAAAAGGAAGGCGGTGGTGGGTGGGAGTGAGGCTGTGGGGGGGTGGAGGGGGTGTTGCACTCTGGAGGCCATTTTGACATTTGCTGAGCCCACCGTTGCAACTGTCAGCCATCAACTGATGTCCTTGGGATTGTCTGTAATGAAGCTGTCCACCATCACAACCAGCAAGAAGGCGGCTATTTATAGATGAAGGTAGCACGGACTGGGAAAAAAAATCTGATGCAGGCAAACACACACACACACACACACACACACACACACACACACACACACACACACACACACACACACACACAC
>JARVLU010000324.1:25268519-25279664 GCA_031762415.1 Simpsonichthys santanae
CAAGTGTGAACTGTGTCACAGAGTAAACACAATAAAAACATGTATTATCTGCAGCATTGTTCATTAAAATGACACAACACTATTAACGTATTACAGAAAATATACATACAGTAGGTACACTTAATGATAATGTAGACCATTGCATTAGGTAATACTGTACATTCAGCAAGTACTTTTACTTTTAATACTTTAAGTATTTTTAAAAGCAAGTACTTATTCACTTTTGCTCAAATGTTAATGTGGTACTTTTACTTTTACTAGAGTACATTTTTGTCTATTTATACTTTTACTTAAATATATTGTTTGAGTACTTTCTCCACCACTGGCTGTGATACTCACTTACTCCTCAACATCAAATGTATGCTCAACATCTGTAAAATAGACAGAATTATAACACTTTTTATGTTAAGGCCAGATGACTGTGGCAGCCATCTGAAATGAATAATTTCTGGGCGTGTCATTAGAATCCGTCCAGTGGTTCATAAGATATTTTGCTAACAAACACACACACACACACACACACAGACATGGTCAAAACTGTAGTGTCTGCCTTCACCTCTGGAAGGTTAAAACCTTCCTTTGTTTTTTGTTCAGCAGTAAGTGCTCAGCTGCTCCAGCCAGCATGGCTGTCAGAGAGAAGTTGCTTAAAGAGGAATAAACATTTCAGGCACTTTCATCCGACTGTGGGGGCAGCTCAGATTAAACAGAGAGCACAGCTTTATTTAAAAATCCATACAAGCTTCTCTTTCAGTCAGTGTTAAAAACACATCTCAAGACTCTTGTGCTCCACTGGAGTTTTTCCCACAGCCCAAAAGATTGTTTTTGTATCACTGCTGTGTGATTTTTGTCACCCAATCACCCATATTAAGAATATCAGAAGAATAGCACCTTCATACCGCTGTTAGATCATTAAAAACTGTATGGTACATTTTATACTGACAAAAGTATAATTAAGACCTCATGCTAATCTGAAACAGTTTGTGAGTTTCGAGCAGTTGTAAAATGTTGCCCTTGTACATTTGTTGTTGTTGTCTAACTGCCAAGCTTTTCTAACTTCTGCATATTTTGTGCTATTTTAGCCACTCCTATTAAAACCGTTAATCAAGCTAATGCATTTTTCCAAACATTTACCTTTTTGTCTAATAGGAATGTACTACAATATCTTTCGGTTTTTCATAAAATGTAGTGCTGTTTGAAACCTGCTTCATTAGCTTTTAGCTACAATTCTTCTGGGGTTAGCTTTTAGCTACTGTTTTGCCAGTTTTAGCCACTGTTTTGCTAGTTTTAGTTTTTAGGGTTGAATACCATAATGTTTCACCTTTTCATTTTTTGCCTTTGTTAATTTAGTTTGTTTAGGGCAGCTGTGGCTGAGTAGTTATTTATTTATTTATTTATTTTATTTATTTATTTAATTCATTTTACAATAATGTAATACAACAATTAACATATATTTAATTGGAAAAAAAATATAAAATAAAAATGAAAGGTAGCAGATGAAGAAAATATCTTATTAAATCTGCTCCTTATTTATCTAATAAGAATTCAAACTTAATTTTCTATAAATAACAAAATAAGTAAATAACTCATTCATCTTTCAATTGTATATATTACTCATTAAAATACATTCATTTATATTTGTTTAACAATTCAACTTTAACCAGTTTCTTAAAGACAGGGATTGATTTGGCTTCCTTAACATCTGTCATTAAGTTATTCCGTAATCCTACTCCCTGAATTAAGGTAGTTCTTCCCTTCAAACTACCGGTACTAAATTGCAGTTTTACAAATACTGTACATCTTTCCCTTTGAGATTGTAGCAGCTTGATCTTTTAACAAAATACATTTGGATATTTGACGGTAGTGTATTTTATTTTAGCTCTGTACATAAGTAACAAAATGTTATAATCCACCAAATCATAGAATTTAGCAATTTCATCTGATAAAATAATTCACTTGATGGGTGACAGTAATGCTTTCTTGCTATAATTCTTACAATTCTTTTCTGCAAAATAAAAATAGGCATTGTGATGTTCTGAGGCAATGAAGGGTTCAGTGTCTCCGCTGTGTGTCCCATTGGTGTATGAATGTGATCAGAAAGCATTGATTAGTCTGTATGAATGGGTAAATGAGGCACAGATTGTGTTGTAAAGCGCTTTAAGTATCTTCATAAGATAGAAAGGTGCTATATAAGTAGTCTGTTTGCCATTTAGTTAATGTTTGCTTTTGTTTAGTTTTACTTGCCATTCACACATTTTCATTTAAAATACAAATCTTTCTATATTACAAGAATTTAGCCAATATAAAAATATTAAAATTTATTTGATTTCATTAAAAACATTAATCTCTTTTAAATCTGCCTCAGCATACTTGTTCTGTCTTTTTATACTATGTATAGTTGTTTTTAGCTATCTGCTCTGCTACTTTGAGCTTTTAGCTATCATTTCATACTTTTGGCTTCTGTTTTGCTATTCTAAACTTTTAGATATCCTTCTGCTTCATTTACCCTTTAGGAAACATTTTATCTTCAATTTTAGCTTTTATTTGGCCTTTTGCTACTTTTAGATTATAGCTAACCTTTTGATAATAGGAGTTAGCCTTTTGCTAAATGTAGCTAGTAGCTAGATTTTTTTCAGTTTGTGTAATCTATGTTGTGTTTTTCAACTTTTAGCTTTTAGCTAATGATATACAGTACAGTAGTCCCTCGCTAATTTGCAGTTCGAATTTCGTAAATTTGCTGTTTTGCGGTTTTTCAAGGTAAGATTGGACATGACACAAATTTGGCTGAATGATGGATGAGCCACACTGTTGTTACATATATTTTTTATTTAAAACAAATTATTTTAAATTGTTTAGTACATGCTGCACCTGTGTGCAGCACACATGTGTAGGGAGAAGCTCCCTCCTGCAGTATGTCATGTCTCTGCAGTGGAGAAGTGGGCGTGGCCGAGAGCGCTGGCAGGTGGCAGAGAGCAGCAGAGCTCATGACATTTTGTGCTCTTTTAGAGCGGCCAGAATTTAGAAGCATCGTTTAGAAAATTGCAAGAATGTGGGAATGATTTAAAATATACTGTGTATATAAACAGCGAAAAAAAGTCTCCCACAGACTCGAGTGGACCTCAGTCCGGCAGGAAACTGTGCGCTCTGTCCGCAGACGGTTGATACTTCATACTCGAGTGCCCACCCTGAGAGGCTGCAGAGCAGATCTGCAGGCAAGGGGCGTTTACCTCCGAGACAAATTCACCGATTGGTCATTTGCTGACCTGGACTGATTGACAGGTCACCCCCCCCCCCCCCCACCACCAAAAAAAAAAAAAAAAACATGATAACTGGGAGCAAACAGCTGTGGTGTTCTGTGTTTATATGTTGTTAATAAAAGTTCTAAATAAATAAATAAATAAATAATAACAGGGAGCGCTGGTCCTGCAGCCCACACATCAGACCAGACCACCAGGAAATGTCCAGATCCTCCCACAGCCACGCTGGACCTGAGTTTAATTTGCTCGTGACAAATTCCTTCATTTCTCACAACTTCAGTCATGACGTCAATGGATGAGGAGGAGGACATCGCTTGCCTCTTGGAAAAATAAATAAAAGTAAAGGTCATTAAATCAGACCACGGATGAAGACGGGGAATTTAATACATTGATGTCGCAAACAAAACAGTCTGTCACCGGGCAGTTTATTGTGCGACACTGAGTATGCATACACAGTTGTAAAAATTGAGCTTTGCCCAGACATGCCTTGCGGGCGACCCCTTCGAGTTTAATCCGGTACGCGCGCACCTCTGCAGACTGAAGTCCACCCGAGTGGGAGCTAAGTCGCATGAAGAATTGACAAATATTTTTACGTCGGATGCCCTTCTTGACGCAACCACAGAGCACCGAGCTACCACAGCCCTCTGTGTGGAGCAGAGAGCTGCTATCTAGGGCGCCCGGAGGAGCAAACGGTGGGGGTTAAGGGCCTTGCTCAAAGAGTGGGGCAAATGAAGGTGGAGGCAGGTGTGGGTGTTTCACCTTTCCCACACATTTTGATGTTGGTACTGGGAGTTGAACCGGCGAGCTTACACACACACATACTGGTATATAAATGCTAAAATTAACCACTACTGTGGTACTATTCCTACTTCGTGGTTTTTCACTTATCACAGAGGAATTGAGAACTACTGTACTACTTATAGGTTTTGGTTTATATTTTGCAACGTTTTGCTAGTTTTAGCTTTTTACTCCACTTTAGCTTTTTTTTTTCCTAGTGTTTAGCTTTTTTAAGTTTTAACAACTCTGTTTCAGCTTCTTCAGCAAGTTTTATTTTTCTTTTCTTTCGACACTCAGTATACCTCCTATATCGTTCTTCTAGTTCATATTTACATGTTCTTTAGGTATGTATTTGAACAGGCATGCCCTCTGGCATCCATCAAGGTGTACTGCAGCACCCTCTGCACCCTTGGTTCCTAAGGCCTTGATGATAAGATATCTTAAAATGGTGCTAGCTTGTTTTAAAAGTGGCTCATCTGGTTTCAAATGTGTCTCACAAACCCTTGATAATAAATCGTAAAGTATCCCGCCAGCTGCACCTTTTCTAACATGTTTACCTTGGTCTGTTTCATAGTGCCAGAACAGTGACTGGAACGACAATAATAATAATAAAAAAAAAGTTGAGAATATTTCACAATCCCACCGTGAAACTTGTGGGCCCTCCAGTGCTTTCATTCTGAGCATAAAACACAGGTTGCTCTTCACGTGTTAAATCCACTGTGATTTTCACACACTTTGCAACGTGCTTTAAAGCCTGTTGTTCCTCGGAGCTCGCATTCCACATCAATTTATTGCCTCCCTCACTTCTTTGTATCTGTGCAGACGGATGAGTGCGTGCGATTTTTCTTGCATTACCATTTTTTTTTTTTTTTGGGAGGGAGTGCATATAAAGATGCTGCCTCCCATCTGAGAACAGTAATGTAATCGTAGATGTATCCCAAAATGCCATGGGACAGAGCAGCAGTGCAAAAGACGGCACGATGCATAATGGTCTCTCACACGAGGTGTCGTGTTTCCATTTTCTGTGATGCTTCGGTTCTAGGAATCACCACAGTTTGCCAGAGTGGGTTTTCTTGTTTGTTTGTTTTACGGCTGCACAGGCAGTTTCATTGTGGAAATGTCCCATAACTAATGACAGAATTTTAGCTGCAAAACTGACAAAAGTCTTGTTATTTGGGAGGTTTTTATCTTAGGCATTGTTTTAAAAACATGCTGCCTGGCCAGATAAGAAATTCCCCCTGGTGGAACCTTCAATAGTCAGCACAGACAGGCCTATTCACAAGACGTCACTGACTGTGAATAATAAAACAGGACTCACAAGTCACATTTTATATGCAGAGCCTCCTCATGTTACATTGACTGAGACCTGCATTTTCCTCATATTTGTAAGATTTTAGACGTGCAACAAAACACATGATTTACTTTGCAGAATATGGTCTTTTCTCTAACAGAACTCTATGGTGGAATATTCTAAAAATCCCCCCCCCCCCCCCTCCACTGCATTTGTCTTGTGCATTCAGTCATATTGCATTTTTTCAAGGTTATTAGGGGGCAGAAGCAGCTTATCTCCACGCACATTGTGCTGAGGGGCAGGCCTGACAGCTCATTATAGGTCATCTACATGAAGAGATCCATAATTACACTGCTGTATGTAAGGATACCATACTTTATTGATCCCCATGGGAAATTTCTTTTTGTGGCCTGTCATAATGAATAAGGCAGTTGAAGGTGAGACTGCTGGGTCAGAGGTCGAGACTCAGGGACTCGTGAACAAAACCGAGCATTTACTTCAGTAACTGTGTGAGATGTTTTAAAAACCACTATCATGTACATTTTGACCGTAAGCTTGGAAATGACGTCCGTGCATTCAACTGAACTATAGCAATATTTGTGTTAGCTATGGTTAAGGAGCTGTGGTAGCTAGGGGTGCACCGATAAATCGGCCGGCCGATTTATCGGCCCCGATTTCCTTGATTTTGGGAAATCTGAAATCGGCCAATGCTTGCATGAGAGACCGATTTTACCGATTTTTTTTATTTTAACAACAATTGTCTAAACTTAATTTATATTTCAGCGCACTACCTTGTGACCAGTTAAAACAAGTTTGTATTGTTTCTAGAATATTGTTCACGGGTCTGTTTTTCAACAAAATAAGATTGAAATTTGAAGGCGCATTGTGACCTTACAACATCTAACAGTGTTGCTTATAAAACAAAATCGGTATCGGCCAAAATCAGAATCGGCAAGTCAGACTTTTTAGAAATCGGTGATCGGTGATCGGCCAAAAAACTGCAATCGGTGCACCCCTAGTGGTAGCCAAGCTGAATTGGGTTGAGTCCGAGTTTTAAAGAAATGTAGACGTACATCCAGTGGTTTCTTTGTGATAATTTCACTCAAATCTGCCCAGTGGTTCATGAGAAATGATGCCAACAGACAAACAAGGATGACACCAACAGTTAATGCCAAAGTTTTAAGCAAATACGTCTTACTATGAGTAGCTCTCAGAGTATGCTTTGGGAATGATATTCAGCTACCACGATACCAAAGTTTGACTTAATATTTGTAAAAGTGGCTGAGTTACAGTTATTTTTGTGTTTGAGCACTTAGCTTTGACAGCCATCTTGAATTGGGTTGACTCCAAAAGTTAATCACTTCTATAAGAACATTCACAGACCACTTTCTGAACGTTTCAGTGAAACCCATTCAGTTGTACATGAGATGTATGCTAACAAGCAGGAATGGTGGCGCAGAGGATAGAGAAGGTGGTCCTTTAATCGGAAGATCGCCCGTTCAACTCCCAGTAGCGACAACATCAAAATGTGGGTGGGGATAGGTGAAGCACCCACACCCGCCTCAACCCTTGTTTGCCCCACTCTGGGTCCTTGGGCAAGGCCCTTAAGCCCCAACATCTGCTCCCCTGGGCACCCAGGAAAGTCATCTGGCGTAAAAACAATTACCAAGTCGGGACTTCGCTGTGGTAGCCCCTGAATAAGGGAGCAGCCAGAAGAAAAACTTATGACTCCAATATCAATCCATCCTTCCAACTTCCTCTTGTTCTGAAGTCAAATCTCAGGGGCAGCAGCTTGAGCAGGGAGGTCCAGACATCTCTTTCTACAGCCACCTCTTCCAGCTCTTCTGGGAGGACTCCAAGATGTCCCCAGACCAGCCGTGAGACATAACAAAGTTCATGCTCAATAATCCAGGTAAAAATCCAACAATGCTCATTCAGGTCAAGTGGACAGTTTCTTTTCTTTTTTCTGAGAGGTTTCATCCTTCATCCAAAGGACTTCTTCAAATCTGAGGAGCCACCAAACAAACTGAGTCCTACAAACAGCACACACCCATAGTACTTGTAGAAAAAAAAAAAAAACAGTTTGCTGGTGATAGGATGGCCTCCGGGGCCTGACCTCTCCTCTGAGGCAATCATGTCAAAGTGGTTCAAAACAGAGAGGGACACAGCTTCTCTGGTGTGTCCTGGATCTTCACCAGTGTCTCCTCCCAGTTGGACATGCCCAAGCACCTTCAGGGACGCGCCCAGGAAGCATCCTTACTAGATGCCTGAACCACCTCAACTGGAGCAGTGGTTCTACTCTGAATCTCTCCTGGATAACTGAACCTCTCACTCTATCTCTAAAGGAGAGTCCAGCTACACTGCGGAGGAAATTCGTTTCTGCAATATCGTTCTTTCAGTCATTACCCGGAGATTGTGGGTGTGAAACACTGGACAAGCTCTTTACCCTCACTAGTGTCCTTGAGGGGTCATGTGTGTTTGCCCATCCAGTGTACATGTCTTGTGGACTTGGAGAAGGTGTTTGACCATGTTTCTTGGGGTACACTGCAAGGGGTGCTCCGTGAGTGTGGGACTGGGGGCCTGTTGCTACAGGCTGTTTGGCCCTATACAAGTGGTACGGCAGTAAATCGGACCACTTCAGGGTGAGAGTTTGGCTCCGCCAAGGCTACCCATTGTCACATATTCTGTTTATAACTTTTATGGACAGAATTTCTCGGTGCAGCCGGGGTGCAGAGGGAGACCAGTTCAGTGGTCTCAGGATTCCATGTCTGCTTTTTGCAGATGAAGAGGTCCTGTTGGCGTCATCGTGCTGTGATCTTCAGCTCACACTGGAGCGGTTCACATCCGACTGTGAAGCAGCTGGGATGAGAATCAGCACCTCCAAATCAGAGACCATGGCCATGAACCAGAAAAGGGTGTATTTCTCTCTTCAGGTCGAGGGTGAGGTTCAGCCTCAAGTGGAGGAGTTCAAGTATCTTGAGGTTTCGTTCATGAGTGAGAGAAGAATGGAGCGTGAGATTGACAGACGTATTGGTGCAGTGTTTGCAGTATTGCGGACTCTGTGCTGGTCCACTGTGGTGAAGAGGGAGCTGAGCTGTAAGGCAAAGCTCTCTGTTCACCGGTCGGTTTACGTTCCTACCCTCACCCTCACTTAAGGCCATGAGCTCTGGGTAGTGACCAGAAGAACCAGACTGCAGATACAGGCAGTTGACTCTAATAATGAAAGACAAATAAATAAATAAATTTAATCTTGTGTGATCAGTTAGTGCTTCCAGATAACTATCAGCTACTAAAACAACATATTTTAGCTCAACACTTGTAAGATTTACTAAATTATAGGCATTTTGTGTTTGTTACAGTCCCTTAATTGTGATGGCCATCTTGAATCAGATCTATCTCAAACATTAATTCACTGTAGATGTCCATCCAATTTTTACTCTTTTGCAAATTTCATGATTCACGATTCAGACGTGGTTCAAGAGATATTATGCTAACAGACAAACAAAAACATAAACACACAAGCATGCATACACAAATATAGACAACATTATTGTCCTTTGGCCTTCAGCTGGGATAAATATCAGGGGGCTTTATCTCATTGAATGGATCATTTTTAAACCCTAATGTGATGTGGTTATCTAAAAATCCTCTCAAAGATGTAGAACTTTAAAAAACATCCTCTTGGAATGATGTTTTTAATTATCTGTAAGGCAACAAAAGCCCATATTACAAAAGTGAAGGAAAAAAACAGCTTTCATTCACTTGTTAGTATTCCAATTATCATTCAATTATAAGCAAGATGGAAGTTTACTGGTGCTGCACATTACCAGTTTTACACTTTGCTTCACACAGTATGGAGCTTTCTGTTGGATGAAACTCTGATTTTCTTCTAATAGACACTTTGGAGGCAACATAATAACTTAAATATTAACTAGAAAACAATAACTGACCCACTTTTTAATGTGATTTCAGTGGGGACTATATTGTGCCGAGGAAGAATGGAATGGAATGCCTTTATTGTCATTATACACATGTGTAATGAGACTGAGAGCCACTCATTTTTCAATGCAAACATGCTTAAAAACATGCATAAAATATGATGCAATGTAAGATATTGCACTATGAAAATAAATAAAAAAGTTATTTCACAATTATATTGCAGCTACAGTGTACGCTCTCAGGACATTATTACATGCAGTGTTCCCTTAATGAGAACTAAACCAGACAAAATGACCTTCTTCTACTCCGCTCCTGTTTCCTGGAATATCTTGCAAAAAGATCTGAAGCTCTCAACTTTGACCTCTAGCAGCTTTAAACTTCTGTTCAGTTACCAATGCAGACGTTTCTGTTTTTAGCTTTCCACATTGCCTTATCATCAAGATGTTTTTTTCACTACTTTTTTTTGCCATCTTATTTTAATTTGTTTAAAAATAAATAAATCTGCATGCTTCTTTTATGATTGTTGTCATTGTTATCCACTGTTGTCATCTTGTACATGAGCCTCTGAAGCTCAATGGGATTAACCTGTATAAATAAAGGTTGAATGAATACAAATTTGAATATTGCACATTATGGATTACTGAGGTAATTAAGAGGTAAGGTAATTAAGAGTATGACGTCAGTATTGCACAATAGAAGAATTAGAATCATGTGCAGGTAAATGTATTTTTATGTTGCTTTTAAAAAAAACAACAACTTTTAATTAATAGACGTGCAAAACACATAAACTAAAAGTAAAACAATATTGTGTCCACCATAATAAGAAGCAACCGGCAGCTCGCGTGGCTTCTTGCTTAATTAAATGACAAATCGGAGGGTTGGTTTGCAGATTGCCTGAATTGACGTCAATCGGATTGGTTAGGTGACAGAGCTAAGCTCCGCCCCCCCTGTGGGCCAAGGTAGAGAGGGAGGAGGGAGCAAGGGGGCTGAGCTGATCCCACGTGTGACGCTTTCATTCCCGGCTCAGTAATATTCTCATAGCGGGGCTTTGCATATCTCCTGCCCTATCTGTGTGCGTCTGTCACTGTTACTGTAGTTCCAGCCGCGATAGTTCGGACTAGATATGGAAGGAGACGGGAGTCAAGCCACGTCCGGAAGCCTAAACGACTCACAACATGACCCGGGGTAAGAACCTTCTTCTAAATTTAAACCCGAAGGTGCGTTTTCTTCTTGGAGAGGACTTCGGCTCTCTCCGCCGCGCTGGGTGCTCGTGTCCTCCTCAGCACTTCACCGGTCCAGTTTAAAGACAGCTTCGAGAGAAGTGCCACCCCCACCTTGTTCCTCCTCAACAACCCCCCCTCTCTTTTCATGTAGACACAATCCCTGACTCGCGAATGCGCTCTCATGGTCTTCCTTTGATCCTTTAAGGTCGCTTTTAGAAGTAGTTAGTCGTCAAAATGGCCGAGCTGACATCTGGACTGACTTCTCTTGTGTTTTCTCCTCGCAGTAAAATGTTCATCGGCGGCCTCAGCTGGCAGACCTCACCAGGTGAGTGCTCGTCTCCTTCGCATGTGTTCCGTTCGCTCGTTCGGCCGCCTGGCGCGCGTTGTGTGAACGCATGTATGCACGTCTGAGGCGCGAGCGGCTGCACTGGCTGCGTGGTGCTCTGGATGGGATATGTGCGCGCGCGGCGGCGGCGGCGGTTATTTTTGATCTCGGTTCCTCTGAAGTCCTCTATTCGACCCCTGTGCGCATCGCGCGGGGTCTGCGTGCTTGTTTTGTTGTTGTTTTTGCCTCTTTTCCTGTCTATAAAAGCATATGTTTCTGTCAAATAATGACCCCCCCCCCTCTCTCCCCCCCCCCCTCTGTTTTCCACACAGACAG
>JARVLU010000324.1:25287129-25309747 GCA_031762415.1 Simpsonichthys santanae
TTGTTCTCTTTGCACCAGCTCTCCAGGTGTTCCACCTCCTGCCTGTAGCTGGACTCATCATTGTTTGTGATGCATCCAATCACTGTTGTATCATCTGCAAACTTTACAATGTGACAGCCTGGATGGGTAGCTGCACAGTCATATGTGATCAGAGTGAACAGGAGGGGGCTCAACACACATCCTTGAGGGGAGCCAGTGCTGAGGGTTATGGTGGAGGAGGAGAAGTTGTTGATCCTCACTGACTGTGGTCTGTTGGTTAAAAAAATCCAGGACCCAGTTGCATGTGGAGGGGCTACAGAGCACAATGCTCTAGTTGGTCGCCTTCCATCAGTCAGCCAGTCGTGTGTTGTGTTTACATTTTTATGTTGAAAACCTGTGAAACAGTGAGACCGCTAAAGTCAAACCGCAAAGTACAGATGGACTACTGTACATAAAAATTAACAGACATTTACTTATTTGATGTAACTATTTATAACATATTTTCAGTCATTTTCTGTAGCTAAACAAATCCATGTTGTAGTTGGCAGCTGTACACACATTTTATATAAAGTTAATTATTTAAGGAACACATAAGCTACTGATTTGAGAAAGAAGTTGTGTGGATTTGTTTCTTTCTTTTTTTAATCGGTGTTCATGGCATTACATTGAGTACCTTTAAAATAATATTCCATGCCAATTCCAAGTGTGTTTCTGCGGAAAACCTTTGACGAGTTAAAATCATACGCCTCTATTTTGAAATAATGGAGTTTACAGCCCACAGGACTGACAGCTAGTCTGAATCCAACCATGACTAAAGTGGACTCCTACTTTCGTATAACTCTGATCTAGAAGGTTTCATAGCATTCTGTGAAACAGTACTTTAAATATTTGTTTTTGCCACCATTACTTTTACATTGCATGATTATTTACATAAAATGATGTAATTATTTGGTCAAATCCATCACAAATTTCAGAAATTTTCTTCCAAAATAAACATAAGGCAAAATTGACAGAAAGGTAAAGATAAAAAAAAAAAAAGTTTGCATTAATTGTTCTGACATTTCAAAATACAATATAAAAATAAAGTGCTATGTGTTGTCATCATTGTATGTTTTTACATGTATACAATGATGAAAGTTCTCTGCATTTAACCCATCATATGTGAGATACACCACCCACGTGGAGCAGCAGGCAGCTGTGTAAACGCCCGGGGAGCAGTTAGGTATTAGATGTCTTGCTCAAGGACACCACGACATGTTGGCATGGTGGAGAGTTGAACCTGTGACATTCTGGTCTCAAGCTGGCTGCCCTACCTCTACACCACAGCTGCTCCGTCTGGAGTAGTTTTAGGATGACCAAAGAGATCTACTTCCAAAGTGGAGTGCTGTCTTTGTAAAACAAGTTTTCAAAATGTTGCTGTAGCTGATGCAAACTGTAACATTTAAACTTTTCATCAATTTTGATTTACAATTATTTTGACTGAACTATTGCATTCATGCTAGAGCTGACTCCAGGCTGCACTTGATGTGCGTCACCTCTCTGCCGCCATTTTTATCTCCAAAAACAACCACATAATGCCATCCATCCATCCATCCATCCATCCATCCATCCATCCATCCATCCATCCATCCATCCATCCATCCATCCATCCATCGCTTCTTCCTTTTCGGGTCACGGCGTTCACTGGTGCCCATATCCAGGAGTCACTGTGCGAGAGGTGGGGGACACCCTGGACATGTCTCTAGTCCATCACAGGGCCACATAGAGACAAACGAAACAAACAACCATTCACTCACTCTCACCTAGAGACAATTTAGAGTTACCAATCAGTCTTAACATGCATGTTTTTGTTCTATGGGAGGAAACTGGAGGACCCACGGAGAATACCGATACTGTACATGCACGGAGAGAACATGCAAACTCCATCTAGAAAGGTCCTGGGCTGGGATTTGAACTGGCAACCTTGTTGCTGAGAGGCAACAGCTCTACCAACTGTACCACCGTCCCATCCACCACATAATTCCATGTACATAAACACCTGTGTATTGGAAAACTGATGGTGAAGTCAACATCTATAAAACAGCATTTGCATTTTTTTCCAGCTCAAATCTACATCAAGTAAGATATTAATTGTTCAGAACTTTTCCATAGAGCCCCATTCAATATGTCTGGATTATCTTGTTAAGTGATAGATAGAAAGCAAATCTAAAAGCGCCACATCTTACTTTGATTTCTCGGATGCATTATCAATCTAGATCATAATTTAATCATAATGAATTGAATCAAGTTAAAAGATTTTGTGTTCTTTTCAGCTACAGTCAGGATAACCAGAGATAAAAGATGGGCACATCATCAATGCATTTTTATTTTTTATGTTTTGTTTTTAATATTGCACGCTCTGCTTTTTGTCCGGTTCTGAAAGCACTCAGAGAAGGATGAATGTGAATGAGACATATGGGCATACACACCCCGAGGGCTTCTGAACACACATGCTGGTAATTCAGAACATATTTACCATTTTTCATGATGTTTTGTTGAATTGAGGAAAATGCATCTCGTAGCATCTGTTCCCGAAGATGTTTCAAGGCAGGCTGGGAGTGAACAAGGGAGATCATAGTACATGATTTTGCATTCTACAAGTGACAGCTGAAACATTTACTAGGCAGTAGATGGATTGCTGGTCGGTATACAGTTCCTTTTGTATGTGTGTGTGTGTTATGCAAAGCAGTTTTAATAGTACAAAAAACAAAACAAACAAAAAAATATCCGGGCTGGGTAAATCTACAAAATACAAAAGCTCTGTACAAATGCAAAACTGAACTTGTAAAACCATTCATCACACTTCAAATTACTTCATTATCAACCGTCAGTGAAAGGCCGGGGCCGGCGATAATGTTTCTGCCTGCGTTTGTGTGTGTGACCGTGTTTGTGTCTGTCATTTACCAAAATATCTCATGAACCACGGGATGAATTTTAATGAAACTTGCAGAGTGTAATCACTGAATGCACCTCTACAACTCACTCACTTTTAGAGGTAAGTCTGTTCAAGATGGCTGCCACAGCCCACTGACCCAATTAAACACAAAACTTGCAACAACTCAGCCTGTTTTTCACATATTGACCTAAGATTTGGTGTGAATGCAGCTGAGACTGAGCCTCAGCAAGTATTTTGAGCATTAATAGAAGACGCAGGATTTTCTTTATGAAATAATGCAATTGACTATTTGAAGTTAACTCTTTGTCTGTTAGCTAAATATCTCACAAATCACTAGATGGATTTTAATGAACCTTTTAGAAAATAATCAATGGATGCATATCTACAAATGATTAACTTTTGAAGCTGACCTGATTGAAGATTACCGCCACAACCAATTAACCTTAGAAAATAAAATGTCTCTAAATCAGTCAGTTTCACAGATATTGCACTAAAATTTAGTATGGTAGTAACAGAGAGTGATTCACAACTAATACTCCAAATGCTTCTCATTGTGCTAGATCAGGGGTCTGCAATATGTGGCTCTGGAGCCACATGTGGCTCTTTGGTCCCTCTGCAGCGGCCCTTTCAAGCTTTGACCAAAACTGACATAAAAATGAATTTTACTGGTTGTTATAACAACTAAAAGGGCTGTTAAGCAGTTTTCCTGTAATTTATTTTGCAAATACTGTATACGAATACTAGAAACATTACAAGGAGTAAAACATACTTTCACTTTATGCTTTATTTCTTCAAAATAGGATTTCTACAATAAAAATAAATCACATAAGAATGCATTGTTTATTGTTTTAATTTTAGAAACTGGGGAAAAAACTATATTATTGTTCCTTCTTTACAAGAATCTCATATTTTACTTTGTCAGAATATAAAAAATATCAATAAATGTTAAAAAGCATTAGATATTTTTAGTTTTTATAAAATCACTCCTACTTTCCAGAAAAGCACCCTCCAACAAACTTAAAATGGTCTGTGGGTCACCAGTTGAGAATCCCAGTTGTAGCAGGTATTGTGGCTCCAGACATGTTTAATTTAGTGAACAAAGTGGCAGAAATGGCTCTTTTGATAGTAAAGATTGAAGATCCTGAGCTAGAGGTTAGCTTCAAACATTAGCATTGTCTGTTAGCAAAATATGTCTCGAACCTTCCTGGAAGGTTTCATTGGATATACTGGTACTGGTTAAGTTCTGGGGTTAACCTGATTTTAGATCACTACCACAGCTAATCAATATGAGACAACACAAACATGGGAATAACACAGTCAGTTTTGCTAATACTAAGCTAATGCTAAGCTAATGCTAAGCTAATACTAAGCTAATACTAAACTAATGCTAAGCTAATACTAAGCTAATACTAAGCTAATCTGATGTGGAAGTAGCAAAAAGTACTTTGGGTGTCCTATCTTGACAATTTTTATGACGTTATTTTTTATGTTTGATTAAAAAAAATGGCTGCAAGTTTGTTATTTCTCAACATAACATTTTAGTCTAAAACCTGGGCATGAAAGGAAGAAGGTGATATGCATTACTTCAAGAAATACTAGGTTTTTAATGTATTTTTTGTGTGTGTTAAATTCACAGTACCATGTAAAGCATGCATGTATCTTTGCATGTAAGGGGAACATATTTTTGTGGTCTAGGATGACGCCAGCTACAATCGACCCCAGGTCAGCTTGTGCTGGCAGTCCTGATGTTTCAGGCTGAGTCAGGAAAGGGCCCAGGAGGAAATCAGGAGGGGAGGCATGGATGAGCAGCAGCTCAATAGGATTTGGACATAAAGTCAAATTAGTGGGCTAAACTGACTTGCTCGTGTTTAAGTATAGGTGCTCCATCTTCTGCAGTTAATTAAGGGTGAAGGCAGTATTAGCACACGCCGTTTCTGTCGCTTGTCACATGCACATCGCAGGATGTTCGTCAAAGCAAAAACGTTGTATCTTATGCAATATTCTATGTTTTCTGGAACAGACAAGGAGGGCGATTTGTCTGTTTGAGCACAGCATTGGTAAAAATTGCACAGCAAATCTGAGTATCATAACAAAGTAAGTTCACTGCAAAAAAATAGAATAAAAATAAATAAAATCAGTGAAGATTGACAGCACAGATAGGACACATTTACGTTTTAATTTCTCATCTGTTCTGCTGCTATCACACACGCACACCTGTGGACCTGCTTGCACTTTTATGAGGAGAAGCTGCACGCTTTGATAAGGCTTTTCCTTTTAGCTTAAACACCACATCATCACGGAAGTGCAGATATGTCTTAAGAGAGAGGGAACGAGTTTACCCAGGAGCTGCATTAATATATGAAATTCTTTTGTAAGATGTGAACTTAAGATATATGCTAGTTCTCTGCCCTGATCTCCCACAGCTGAATGCAAAAGCAGCCCTTGGAGACCCTCCAGTAAAAGACAGAGGAAGATAAAAAGATGGTGAGGTTGTTGGGGGATTCCTTTTGGTCTGTTCTCATTTATTATGTTGACATATCAGGTTGTATAATGTCTTGAGGAAATCCACTTTTTGCTCTTTGAGAGATCATATAACAAAGGTGTATCCAAACTTAATATGAAAAAGTCTTGATGTAAGGCATCGTATGTGCATAGTTTGAGCAAATACATAAAAGAGTTGAACTGGAAAGGCCAGTTCTGCTTTAGGCTACAGCTTCATGAGGTACCTCCGCAGCAGCACATCATTACCATGTCAGTAATCGTGCTCATGTGCTCCACGGGAACTGGACCGTGTAGACTGGTTAGATAGTTAAGATTTATCTAAGGCACTCACATTGCAAAAGGCGCACATACTGTAATTGCAGGGCTCTTTGAAAATGACATCACATTAGTGGTTGCCAGTCAATTGTACATAACAGGTTCTGCTACCATGAGATTGCTGGAGTAATTGAATCAATGGCAAAAAGGACCTCATACATTGTATAGACAGCTGTAGATAACAGCTGCTGGTAATAATAATACCCTAATCTATGCTCCAGATAGAATATTTTCTCACAAGAAAGCGTGGCATTTTTTAAATGTTTGTATATTAGGTCTGGCTCTAGGTTAAAATGGTCATTTTGCTCTTCATTACTGAGAAGAAAATAATAATAGGTAAACACATTGATGTTTATGTTTAAATTTGTACTCACTGCACCTTCAGTTACATTCATTTCTTTCTATTACAGTGTGATTTTATGACTGTATCTTTCAGCGCTACATATTTTCAGCCCATTCTGGTCAGAGGAAATAGTTCATTTAGCTCCCAGTCTGAATTCTGCTTGTGATTTTTTTTATTTTTTTTTTAAACCTGTAAAGAAACTCCAGAAGAATAGGGTCAATAAAACATTTTTACTGCCATTACTTGAAGACCATAAAGCTGCAAATAAATTTGAGGTGCGGCTTTCTTCACTGGACTTATGCGTCTTTAGGTCATGACATTTAATATGTTCCAAGTGTTTTATTGTCACCTGTTAGTACAGTCTTTAGAAGAATGCAATGTTCGATTGGAGAGCAGCACCTTTCTCAGTGCAACACTGTTGATGTCCTCTTTATTTTAGACAATCAATTAATAATTATGATTGAAAATGGTAAATGGACTGTACTTATATAGCATATTTCTATCTAATCAAGACACTCAAAACTCTTTACAACACAACCTGTGCCTCATTCACTCATTCATACAGCACTCTACTAGATCTATGCAAAGACTAATCAGAGCTTTATCACATTCATGCACCAATGGGACACACATCAGAGACAACGAGGGGTTCAGTGTCTTGCCCAGGGACACTTTGGCATGTGACTGCTGGTGGAATGGAACCCCCAACTCTTACATTGGAGGACAACTGCTCTAACCACTAAGTTAGATTAATTGTTCTGTTATTTGGCCACTAAATTACTGTATAATCCACCTGACTAAGAATGGTTTGTCCATATGCTTTTATAACTGATTTTTAACTTTTACCCAACTGATGAACATGAACAACTTTTTTGGGGAGATACGGTTTACTCCAACTCGTTTTGTTATGCTACATTTCAGACAAACAGTTTTTCAGATATCGATAGATGCCTAATTTCACCTTCAAATGATCAACTAATCTTAAAGAATCACACACCAGCTACATTCATAGAAACTGTTACATGTTTGTCCCACTACCTACATAAATTTAAGGTTTATCTCAGAAAACATAAAACAAATTAAAATATTTCCATGTCTTAAAAGATGCATGCCACCTGCTACCTTTCAGCCCTGAGGTTTAATGTTAATCTTATATTGAGAAATGAAAAAGTTGAGCTTGCTTTGGGCAAACACTGACCTTAAAAAAAGTCAATTGGCTATGGTTGCCATCTTGTATCATGTTGTCTCCATAATATAAACATTTGTAGGTGTACATCCAGTGATTACATTTGGAGAATTTCATTAAAGTCCATTCAGTGGTTCATGAGATATTTTTGCTAAAAGACAAAATGATCTGACTTTAAAAGTTAATAACATTTAAACTTGACCAATCTGTTATTGCTCTGAATATGTGTTAAGGGTCAGTCTCAGCCACTACCACACAAACATTTAGCTCAATAGTAGTAAAATAGTTATAGCTATTTTTGTGTTTTTAAGGTCAGTTGTCTGTGGCAGCCATCTTGAATTGAGTTGCATTTGCAGATAAACATTTAACGACTACTTTCTACAAGCTTCATTAACATCTGTTTGGTAGTTTGTGTGTTATTTTGCTAATAGATGCACACACAGACGTGGGCAAAAACATTATCCTTCACCTTTTGCCTTTTGGTGACAGCTGATAAAATCTAAATTAGTGGATTAAATTACTGGTGGTTGTTTTAGGATTCAAACTATTTAAAGAAAATATTATGAACATTCTGTTCAGGCTTGTGTGCATTAACATTTGCAAACATACAAATGAGCTTCAAGGTCCATTTGGCTGCACCTAAAGATTATAGTGAGTGTCTTACACAAGAAAATAAGAGTTAGGAAGGAAGTATCAGATGAATCTGACACAATAAAAATTCAAGTTTGGTTGTAAGATTATCCACTTTCTAATCCTGGCCACTCATACTTGATGTAAGAGTTATATATGAATTGGCTATGCAACAAAGAACTGCTACAGATCTTAATTTTCCAATTATAATTTGCTGTATGTATAATTGTATGTGTATGTATGTATAATTGTATGTGTATGTTTGTATAATTATATTTGCATTTGCATGCATGTATAATTGTATGTGAATGTATGTATAATTATATTTGCATGTGCATGCATGTATAATTGTATGTGAATGTATGTATGATTATATTTGCATGTGTATGCATGTATAATTGTATATGTATGTACAATTAAAATTGTATGTGTATGCATGTATAATTGTATGTGTATATACATATGTATAATTGCTGTATGCATGAAAATGAATAATTTCTATTTATAATTTGCTATAATGCTGCTGTATTCATTCATACCCATCTAATCACTATAGACTCATGTTCGGGCTGCTGTTTATTACACTGTATTATTTTACATTATTAGTGTTTAGTGTATATCTTAAACCCTTGTATACTGTTTCTTTTTATACTTTATAGTTTTGCTATTTTTTTAGATGTAACTGGGACCTTGTGTACACAATTTCGTTCCACCTCATGTACCACATGTGATGCGAATGACAATAAAGAACCTTGAACTTGAATAATTTGCTATCTAGCCCCCTAAATTCAGGTGCATTGGTCTTTGTGTTAAACATGTAGGCGCATCATTTTAATGTGATTCTGTGGAAGCAGTTATTTTGTTTTTAATACATCTTAATATGTTAAACTGACAGAATAGTGACATTAATTGCTGCTGTGTTTAAGTGTTCCTTTTGTAGAAAAACTGAAATCTTCACAGTGAAAAGAAATTCTCAGCAAGATAGAAAACAATTAGTTTATGCTGTGTGATAAAATAAGATTTTGTGGGGATTTTTTAAATATTAAACATAAGCTTAGAAAATTAAGACACATTACCAACTACGGGACTTTGGTATTCAGAGCATAATGTGTTGTCTTTGCTCAAACAGTGTGCACAAAATAATTGAGTTTGAATTGGTTATGCCTGGGGCTAAGTGCTAAAACAAATCTTTAAATGAAATTTATTACAAGCGGGGTTACCGTGCCCAGGTGTTATTGAATTCATTTCTCATTCTGACCTGATTTAGAACGATAACGATAATAAGTGAGACTGGCAGAAAAGATGACAGTGACATTGCACATCATGGATTCCCTTCAAACAAATTAAAATGCAGTCAGTCTCAATGGCTTAATTGATCCGTGCAGATGGTGTCTTTTCTTCCAATTGTTTTCCCCAGCAGGGTACATGATCATTTTCTTAAATAAATCCATCTGTGCTAAAGGAGTAAGTCTCACAAAAGCTGAGAATTCATATGATAATTATACATATTTCACGGCGAAAAATGAAGAACAGCGTTAGCGAAAAGCCTGTTGTCCATCCTCAGATTCATTTGTATTCAGGCAAGGACAGTTTGGGGTGACATTGCTGTTTGAGGCAGTTCACTGCCTTTCACTGTAAGTGCAAGGTTGATGAGAACCCCCACCACCACATACCTTCATACCAGTAAAATTAACGAGGAAAATGAAGCTAATGAGATAACAAGCACAAGATGGAGAAACAGGCTGATCTGACGCATCCTCTCGGTTATTTGGCAATATCTGGAGGCGTCACCGGCCTCAGACTCTCATTTTCTTCCTGTCATATTCAATCAGCGATTCCTGTCTAAAATAAAAGCAAGTGTCTGGCATGACCATGGCCAGCAGAACATTGGCGTGGCTGGCCGCCTCACTACTTTTCTCCTCTCACCAGTGGGGGGTTGATTTGAATATATAAGGTTTCTTGACTACTAAACCATTTTGCATGGGTATTTTCATCTGAGGACATACTCTGTATTGTACATTGATGTAAATGTGGTTTATAAAGGGCATTTTTAGTGGGATGAATGTGAGGTTTAGATAATTTACAAGTAAAAGTAATGAGGTCACTGATATTGACCATTTCTCTTAAAATACCTAGGCTCAATGTGTGACAATTCTCACCTGAAATCAAACTGGTTACGGGTGAATCTGTCTACCTGGATAATTTATAAGGAGCCATGTTAGATAGTATGTCAACACTGAATTTAAATAATAGTCTGTTTTATTGTAGAAATTAATGCACCTGGTGCTGAGGTCTGTTAGTGCTTTCTAAGATTACAAATGAGCATGAATGGATTTAATAGAATTAAACCCTACAACATTTAAGTGCTGTTAGCCATTTGTTTTGTTGAAATCTTGACTGCAGCATGGCTGTGTGGGATATCAAGCTACCCAGAAACCTGGCCCCAACCTGCTGTTTGAGAAAATTTACCATAACCCTTACCCGATTGTGGGAAATTAGGGAAATATGCAATGTCAAACTGGACAAAAGCAAAATAAAATGTCCACTCCTGGTGTTTTTAATACAGCTTAGCTGGCTCATTCATGTGCACTCAAAATATAATTGCAACATTTCAGCCAACTTGAAACGCAGTGCTCGTTTTTGACGCGGTTTTCAACTTTTCAAGACTGAATTACCCACTGATTGTGTAGCGTTAGCAAATTAGTATTATAGTGGGTTAAATACAAATATTAAAAACGCAAAATTACAAATTGACTGTGCTTTAATAATTTTAAAGCCTGTAAGAATTTCTATTTGTATATTTTATTCTTTCTGAGTTAGTATGATTCTATTTATAAGTAGACTTTCCACACAAAAGACAATAAATGATAAAATAATATAAATAAGATGTCTGACTTCTTTGTACAACAAAAAGCCATAGTTTAGATTTTTTGAAGTGGGCTTCTATAAAAATGTAATGACTATAATTATCTCACCTGTTGGTCTTTGAACAACTGCAGTTTAGATAAATGGTTTAATTCTGACTGGATTCATGAGCTAACAGGTCATAGTGGGGCCAAGACCAAAGTGGATTGCTACCAGAACCATTTAAATTTCAAAAACATTATAGCAGTTCATACAAAACTATTGTAAAAACCTTGACATGCTCATCAATTTAGTTTTACACTGTTGTTTCTTAAAATTATGGCATTATTTGCAAATGCTAACAGTGGCAGAAATAGCTACATAGTTGTAGCACTTCTAGTGCCTCTAGAGCATATGTGTCAAACTGAAGGCCCGAGAGCCAAATGTGGCCCTTGTTGACATCTTATCTGGCCCCCAAGATGATATGTTAAACATAAAATACTTTTTTTTACTTAATTTTTTTTCAGTAATCTTTGATTATTATGTCAAAAGTGCAACAGAGGACAAACTCTTGTTGAGGAACCTGCAACCAAGAAAAGATGTTCTAACTTGAGTTAATGTAGAAACTGGCTCTCAGTGTGAAAAAGGTTTTAATTTTGGCCCCTTTTGTAAGTGAGTTTGACACCCCTGGTCCAGCAGGAATATCATGTTCCTACCAAAATAACTAGAATGAACAATTGACAGCAATATAAAGGTTTATAAATCTCACATGGTCTGCGTCTGAGTGTTGGAACCCACGTGCAGGAAGACGCTGAGAGACTCCATTAAAATAAGCAATACGTTTATTTTCTAAATAAGCAAAACAAAAAGCTTTCAGGGCAGCAAACTTACTTCTAGGAGGACACACAGGGGTACAGCGCATGAAGCCTTAGAACAAGGACAATCCAGAGACAGATACAAGACACCAAGGGGCTGACTATGTACAGACACTAACGAGGTGAAATGAAAGGCACCTGTGGGGATTAGGATCAGACACAGGTGCGACAGTGCTGGAACACAGGAGGAGAAATTTTGAGGGGTGACAGACAAACATGAGGAAAAACACAACATACTGTATATGACAAGACCCCAGAAACCCTACAACATCAGCAAGTGCATGAACCGATATGGTGATCTTGTGATAGGAGTTCTTTTAAGTTGGCAACTATTCACTTAGGTCTTGTCCCTGCTTGTTTTATTCATTAGGCTATTGTTCTGGTCAGAAGTAAACTCTTTCTAAGTTTGTTCACAAAGCTTCCATTGGCACGTAGAGTTACAGCACACCATTTCTCTGTGAACTGTTTCTTTAATCTTTCATTATTTGTTCTGCATGGAGGAATTGTAACCCCAACCTCTGGAAAGTTTGTTTCTTCACATGAAATGTTTATTTCAAGTTCTTTAAAAAAATAAATAAATAAAAAATTATTACACCATTTTTGGGATAACATGTACTCTGTGTTGCTTTGCTGCCTAGCTACCTTTCTTTTAGTTCCTAATGTACTTATGGATGTCCTTACATAGGGCCATCAGTCCATTTTAAATAATTTATTGGGATATCTCCAAATGTATAGTTCCATCAGTTAGGACAAAACAATAACAAACAACTCATTTCAGTTTATTTATATAGCACCAAGTCACAGCAGACGTCATCTCAGGGCACTGAACAGAAACATTCATATAAAGTAAGTTAACAACATTAGTTGTCCGAGGAGCAGACTGCTTTGAGTTTAACTTCATCGCAGAACTCTCATCTTGAGCAAATATGAAGGCGACAGTGGAAAGTAAAAACTCCCTCATAAGGAACAAACCTTTAACAGAACCACACTCAGGTCAAGCGGCCATCTGCTTTGACTGGCTGGCTTTGAGAGGAACAGATACACAATGGCAGGTCAAGAATCACATGTTAAGATAGAAATAATTTAAAATGAAAACTAGTCAATTTTAACAAATCATTTAAGGAAATGCAAGAGAGGAGCCTGATAACTGAAAGATCTTCCTCCCATTCTGCTTTTGGAAACTCTAGTAACCACAAGTAAACCTGCAGTTTGAGAGGGAAGTGCTCTGTTGGGAAAACGTGGGGCAATAAGTTCTGTAGTATAAGATGGAGCTAGGTTGTTGAGAGCTTTGTAGGTTAGAAGTAAGATTTTGAATTCAATACTGAATTGGACAGGGAGCCAATGGTACCATGATACTATGCATTTATTTATGGGATTAGCCTATCATGCTTGAGATGGAATAATTTTCTTTTTCACAACACAGTGTTTTTCATTAAAACCCAGAATGCTAAAAATGAATTTGTTACTCAGAAACATCATTCAGTAGCTAGTAGCTTTTGTTCACAGTGAACTTCAGCAGGGTAAAGATGGCTCTCTTTTTATTTCATATTTTCCACTTCATTCATGCAACATCATGCAGACCAAGCATTTTTTTGTGTCGTCCTCTTAACGTTTAACTAGTCCAATGTGAGAGAAGCTTTAAGTTAGAAGTTACATTGACTCTTCCTTGTACTGTACTTGAAGTGAAGTAATATAGACAGCCCACTAACTTCTCTGCATGATTTTGTTAAATTAATTGAAATAAATTCCTGACCACATTCAACAGATCGTGGTTTTGTAAACACTTCCTCTCTTGGTTTCTTTGTGGACGCCTGTTCGATGTTGTTCTCGATGTTTCTGTCAACACCAATTGTCTTATTCTTTTCTCATTTTCAGATTGATCCTAAGGTTGCCTTTCCCCGTCGCTCCCAGCCTAAGGTAAGAATAAATTGGTCACTAACAAAGCGCTTAGAAAACAATTATGTTTCAGGTTGTTAGTTGAGCTTATTTTGTGAGTTCACACAGCTTTTACAAACAGATGCAAGCATTTAATTTGGGTCTGATTTCCTCACATGGACCATGTTGTTTTACCAAACCAGTTAAAGATGGAAGTACTTGACTTGGAGGGAATTTTCAGAAATATTACAGGAGTAATTTAATATTTTTCTTTGTGTTGTTATTGGCTTCAGTTTTCTTTTCTTTATTCCTTGTCATAGTGGTTTTTAGTTGCAAATTTTGTGAAATCAACTGCATTGATTGTTTCTTAATGGTATTTTATCAGTGGGTTTAATTAAATCGTAGCATTATCTATTGTAAAAGCATCTTGTTTTGGCATCTCTTCCACATTTTAATTTGTGCATTTGCTGACCGTGTTTGCAGTTGGTTGAAAAGCATATTTGAGGATGAAAAGAACAATGTCTTTGCTGGTACACATTATTGTATAGAGTCAAGTTTTATTTTTAAGTGATTAGGCAGCTATTTGCCAGACTGATTTTTTAAAAAAAGAAATGAATGGTGACCTCCAGCTGACAGTGATAAATTACACTTACTGGCTGAATTATAAGTCCGAGTTCTTTTGTTGCATTTGTCGTTGAATGAGCCTGAATGACATGAGTGATTCAGAAACATCTTTATTGTGTTGCATGCACGCAGAAATTGTCACAATTAGTCCTGAAACAATGGTGAATTAAGAAATAAGCCATATACCAATCATGCAGGAACTGTCGCACAAGCTCTTCATGATGCGTATTATCTTTTCTTTTCTTGATTGCTGGTCTTAAGCGCTTCTATTGACAATTAAATATTCAGCATGTGCAGATGGTGCGGCGGAGTAGTCAAAGGCTTTGTTGATGTGCCCCCCCTCACACTATCCTCCAGCTATTAATGTGCAAGCTATAGCGCAGTGCACTGTAGCGCTATTCAGCATCGCTATCAGGGCTTTTTCTACCTAAACCAGGCGGAAATCGATAATAGATTTTCTCCTTTCCCTTGGATCACAGGGAGAGGCATTGTTAAAGACTTGTTCAGGTTTCAAATAAGGAATTGGCAGCACAGGCTTTCAGAAACCAGAGCACTCTGTGACTTGAAGATATCGGCGTATGGTTGAGAAACTACTAGTGTTTTTCCACTTTCTCTTACATGGCAAGTCGATCACCTTAATTCTTTCTCTTCTGAGCAGCGCTCATAAAAGTTGAAGGTGCAATATAACATCTCGGATGTTTGATGATGCCTGAAGTTATTAAGCGAACAAGTGAGTCCGCTTGCTTTTCTGGTTATTGCTTACCATTTTTTCAGCTGTTTTTATCCTTCCTTTTTAGAATAGCTCAGGAAAAAATATATATTTAAAAAAATTTTTTTATTAGTCTTAAGTACTTTTCATATCCGAGCAAAAATAACAACAGCAAACAAAACCATGTGACATGACAACAGACTATAGGTCAAGCTTGTTGGAAAAGAAAAACGGTTTCATTGAATGTGGATTACAAAGGTTCATAAAGCAGTGGGTTTAAACCAGATATATGAACTTTTCATGGGTTTGTACTTTGTTCAGTTCATTCAGGACTTTTAAAAGAAGCCCCCGTTCTGACGTTCCAATTTCTAAAGCCCTCTCTCTTCAGCTTGTGCTTTTCTTTTGTCCCTTTTTTTTGCCTCAGTTGTCTGCCTACTTGGCTGCTTATGCAGTCGTTGAATAGGTCGCCTTTTTGTTTAAAGAAGCACGGCTTGGCAGGTGCCATGGTGGCACGGGCTTCATGGAGCAAATCGAGACGAGGCCAACCGGCGTTAATTTTTCTCACAAGTAACAATGGCTTCGCTCGTAACCCTGCCAGTGACCTCTCACCGCTCGCTGCTGCAATATGGTAAAACTATACAGTATGAACATCACGTAGAGTGTTGCTGAAAACAGGCAGGAGGTGAAGGTGAACAAGGAGGACGCTTCACTGCAAACAAGTATGGGTGTTTGCTCTTGGATGACAGGATCAGAGAAAAAAGGAAAACAACGTGTAGCAGCGGACGCGAACAGATCTACTGTCAGGAATCAAAACAGACGTGAAGATGTTTGATAACTGTTGTTATGTTAAATTAATATGTGCACATCCCCCAGTTAATTTACACTTGATGTAATATCAGTGATTTCCTCCATCACTCCTTATATGTGATACGGAACAGTCTTTTGCAACGCAGAGTTCACAAAACATCATTTTCTTAATATTTCTCAACCTGCATTTGAAGATCATGTGTATGTATGATTCAAGTTTTTTTGGGTGCTTTTGTGGCCATCTGCACGATAATATTGGTAAAGGGCACAAAGAGGAGATAACCTCAGCTCCCGTCAATCAAAGATTATAGGCTGAGGAAATGCAGACCGTCACACGCATTACAAATGAATAATGTCCTCTGACTACAGCTTATCTTAAAACCTAAAAGGAACATTTTGTGTTATAAATAGAGGTTGTGCCTTACAAGTCATGTCAAAGGTATCAATATGGAATGGCCAACAAATATTCAGGGATTAGTTTGCATCTGAGGATGATTGACAGGTGAGAATGAAAGGATTAAACAATCATGATGTGATGCAAAGTGCTTTATGCACATTCATTTATGCCTCGTCTCCTCCTCACCTGTCTGGGGATAGCCAGGCCTTTGTTAGATCGGCAGCTGAAGTCGCTTTAGAATGCCAGGATTGCTCTGTAAAGGTTTCAAGATTTTCACATTTAGTTTCACACCAAGAGGTTCTCCATGTTTATTGGATGCCAGTCCCCGCAGCAAACGCATTGTTACATTTTATCAAAGATTAATGTCGAGAAATGGAGGCAGACGAGGATAGGGTAAACAAAATTATTCAATAGCACTTTTTTCTTCTTTCCATAGAATCGTTCAAAGTTTTATTCTGAGTTCTCACCTGGAAATTGCTTAGTAGATGTGATAAGTGCCTGACAAGTGTAAAAAAAAACAGAGGGTTCACTTTCTTATGAGATGCAACACGCTGCTTGGATTAATAGCTGTGAAGTAATTGTAAGGTGTGATTGATCAGTCGCTTTTCCAAATGAATCTGACTGATCCCGACGTGCATCATCCAATTATTCAAGTAGATGCGTGAAACTAAACAAAAGGCTCTATCATGATTAAATACTTTAGCTTGTCCGTGCGATGTAGGCCTGAGCTAATGTGTTAATATTCTGGTGAGATTCAGAGTTTTTCTGTAGGTTCTGATGAAGTTAACAGTTGTGTTTTCAGAAACCTGATTTTTCACAACCTGATTTCTGGCTTGTTGTAAAACTGGCACTTCCATGAAAATATCTCTCTCACACACAAAACAACCACCCACCTTTTTAGGGGTCCAAGCCCACGGAGGCAAAGCAGCAGCACTTCCATGCTTCTGGCAGCGCATGAGCCCTATTGAAACTGTAGGTTAAAAAAAAAAAAAAATCATTATTGTTTATTTATTTTTCTTTTGTAAGTAAAAGTCATACTGCAGCCTAATCTGCTTAGAAGTTTGGGATGATATTTACATTATGGTAACTAGGGTTGGGTTGGAGGCCCAGAAGAAATGTTCAAAAATGTTCCTTTATAGTGGGCACTATCATTGAGGTCTTTGTATTTATTCCTGTTGCTTGTAAACTGCAAGTGGCACAATTAAAAGCTTTATATCTACATATTCCCCGTACCGGTTACTTCCTGAATCAGATGGCCATGCCTATTTGTTCCCTAAAATTTGTTTGCTGCATTATGAAATTAGCTAAACCTATTTTGACTCTTTTTTTTTTTTTCTTTTTCTAGGTTTAAAGTTTAGTGTTCTCCTTGAATCTCACCATGTTAAATCCAGATCAAGGGTCTGCAACCTGCGGCTCTGGAGCCGCATGCGGCTCTTTGGTCCCTCTGCAGCGGCTCTTTCAAGCTTTGACCAAAACTGACATAAAACTGAATTTTATTAGTTGTTATAACAACTAAAAGGGCTAGTTTTAGCAGTTTTCCTGTAATTTATTTTGCAAATATATGAACACTAGAAACATTACAAGGAGTAAAACATACTCACTTTCACTTTATGCTTTATTTCTTTAAAGTAGGATATGTAATTTTTCTACAAAAAAAAAAAAAAACACATAATAAGTTTTATAGTTTTAGTTTTTAGAAACTGGGCAAAAACTACATTTTTTTTTTCCTTTTTTTTTAAACAAGAATCTCATCTTTTATTTTGTCTTAGAGTGTAAAATATCAGTGAATATTAAAACTCATTAGATATTTTTAGTTTTATAAAATCACCCCTATTTTCCAGAAAAGCGCCCTCCAACAAGCTTAAGGTGGTCAGTGGGCCACCAGTTGAGAATCCCAGTTGTAGCAGGTATGGTGGCTCCGGACACGTTTAGTTCACTGAACAACAAGTGTTAAAGAAGACAGGTAAGATAACGCAGCATCTTGGTGTCTGTTTGGTGTCTCCCCACTAAGACATGAGCTGAAACACATAAACGAGACCTGCTCTCAGTTTTGTGGGAAATCAAAGACGGTTTCTGCCGACATTGCTCGAGATTTACCACTCAACTGTCGGCGTCATTACCACAGCTGTGGCTGCCACCACTGCTTTTGTTTCTCACAGTGGAGTTACGCACAAGCATAACATGTCCCAGCATGATTTTAATTGCCAGTGGGACTGTGGCCACTTCAGTGGGAGATGAGTTCTGATGGCTTGTTATGGAAATGAAAGGAGGGAGCAGCTTCGATTTGCAGAGCACTGGGCGTAACCTTTTCCTTCCACCTTGAAAAGGGATTTGCCTTGTAAAGAGTCGCCTCAGTGACCCACTGCGTGGACTTGGGGATGCAGAAAGAGGAATCTGTTGGATTGTAAAGTGATGTTTACGGCATAGAAGCAGCTGTGACGACACTTCCAGGAATCTGTTTATTTTGTTTGCAATGACACTTCTCATACTCAGCTGCAGGAAGTAACTGTGTTAGTACATCAGTGAGGCAATTCTGGACAATCAGCCAGAAGAATCATCAAAGCGCTGTCCCAAATATTTCGTACGCCTGTCACAGCTGTGACACTAGCTTCCCTTTGCATGTCCTGGTGTTGCTCTGTCTCCTGCAGCTGCAGCTCCCTTCGTTCTCTTCGCCTCCTGCTTTGTCTCTCCCACATCTTTCCATGTCATATTCTCGTTTTCCCCCTGCCTTTTTTTTTACTCTCCTCCGTCTCTCATTCTGTGAATGGCAAATTGACCACTACCCACCTCCTCCAGCACTTGTCTGCATACCACACATTTCTCTCAAGGACTGTGTGCACTTGGCTGCAGAAAAACAATCCCAGGTACATACACCGAGTTTCTAGAGAGTTTAGGTTCAGGGTTTAAAAAGAGTTGCACCCCACTTCTCATCCCTTTTGCCATTTCACTCTGTGACAAACCCACATTTGACTTTATGTACACATAATATAACCCTACTTGGAGACAGAGGGTGTTTTATATACGCATTTCAGACAACAGCATTGTCTTTTTGTGTTTTTCTTCTTGCTCTGTCTCTTGGTGCCTCTCATTGATCTTCCCTTTTTCTCATTTTTTTTACCCTCCTTACACTTAGTTCTTAGTCTTTCAGGATTACAAGACCTTGTAAATCCAGTCTTACACCTTGCTCAGTTATTTGATCTAGATTTAGCTTTATGATATTCCCCTTCTCAAAATGATCCCTATTTTAAATGACACAGCTCACTGCTGGGAAAATGAAACCTCTGTAGCTGCCAGCCCCTTTGAATGTCCCTGTGAGTTTATTAAAAGCACCAGCTTCCCGTTCCAACTCTGATCTGCACAGCTGCACTAGTCTGAAAGAATATTCAAGGACAAAAGTCTATAATGGAATGCATCAGAATGCCGTGTCGTTATCTTTGATGAGCATCACAGTTCATGACAATGAGCCCTCCCTGATATTTCGACTATGATAAAGGATTCTTTCTTTATTAAACATTCCATTTTTCAAAGCATTTCTGGTGTGCAGATGGCTCACGGAGTGGAAGAAAGAGAGGGAATATGTTGTGCAGACTATTATCCAAACCTGACACTGCGTTTTGAGGCATGTTTCTTATTTTGCAGGGCAACCAACATGTCCAACTAAAGAAATATTTTCTGTATTTCTCTACGAATGCACTTTTAAAAATGGCTTTTACAATTGACGCTAAATGCACTGACATCGTGCCAAGACAGTGTGAGAGACCAATAGACAGTCTGATTGTAACCAAGGACAACTTTGACAGAGATGTCAGAAAAGTGACAAGCAAGTTGATGGGAATTCTTCACTGTCACTCTCCTCTCAGCCGTACCCAACAGGAAAAAATAAAAAATAAAGTTTACAGCAACCAACATAAACCAACCCACCCTTCGACAGAGCATGACACAAGGAGTTTTTCCCCCTATGTGGTAATGGCTGCTCTGTCGGAGCTGGAGATGGGTTGAAATCCCTGACCCGCCAGCTCCTTTGCTTTCTGTGGCCTCGATGGAACTGCTCCAGATGAAAATGGGGCCAGAGCAGAGACATATGAATGACTGTTTGTTTGGTGGTCAGACACAATCACCAACTGAGTGACCCAGTTAACTGCTAGTCAAAGCGATGCTCAGTTTGATTCATGCTCATTTTGTTTTTATTTTTTTTAAATTTCACACTTCCTAAACGTAGCTTGTGTTCTTTTCTTGTGCTCTCAGCCAATATTTATGCTTCAATGGAAAGATAAATGATTTATAAAAGTGAATGCTAGTGTAATTATTATTTTTTTTGCTGCAGATATAATATGAACACACATCTCTTTTGTTTGAATAATTGCCACAGTGCTTATAAATGGAGGATATGTGTGTGTGAGATTCTTCGTTCCTCTGCCTCTTTCTTTTCTGCTGCGGTCTCCTTGGTTGCGGGTGGAGAGTAATTAGGTTTTTTGGGGGATTGAGGGGCTCTTATAATGCTTACCAATGGCAGCAGTCAGGCAGGCTAGTGCTGGCAGTCCAGAAAGGACAGAGGGCTGTGCAGGAGCCTGGCACTGCTAAACCTGATGCTGACTGACAGTAATGAGGACAGCCTGCTAGCCTGGATAGGGAGGAGAGCACAGGAGAGCAGGGCATTGTCCTCCACCATGCTCCTCAAGACTTTATATCAAAGCCTCTCTGCATGTACACACATGTACAAAACAAACAACACATGCATGCAAAAGTTGAATGTGTACTTAAACGGCAAAGTGAACCAAACGCATCATAGCTGAGCTATGTCACTCTTGTTTGTTTTTGCCTTTCAGCTTCATAAAAGCATAAAAAAACAACATTCATTAAAATGTATTGGCAGCTCACAGATACAGATTTTTTTCTCTCTGTTAAAATACAAAAGAACGTCTACTTTTTTGTCCCCTGGGTGAAAGTCTTTTGCCTTTAAAACAGTAGCCATGTCACTGTTTTACCACCTTTGCAAAGAAAATCCCACTGTTTACAGTATGTCCATGATATTGATCTTTTAAGACTGAGCAGCAGTCAATACCTAGTCTCAGTTCAATATTTGCATTTTCCCAAACTACACATTAAAATGGGACTAAGCTTATTAAAGTCAGAGGCTCTGGTTCCACTATCCTCTATCAAATCTTCTTTATGAGCTCTTTTCACACATTGCTTGCGACTGAACGGACTTCCTTGTGAAGCCAGTCCTGGTCCTTCTTGGTAATTCACACATGCCAAACAGAGGGGGCTCAGTCTGTGTCGGTGCGCTTGGACATATAAAGCTTGCCTAGCAAAATCAGATGAGTGACAGCAGCTCTGCAGTTTGGAGTGAAGGACTGCACACACTGTCCCTTACTTCACACTCAACCGCCAACTTGGCTCTGTGACTACCTCTGTTTTGGGCTCATAGGCGTATCAACAGTGGATCATTTTCCACCCTCCATTACACCTCGGTCATTCCACACGACACATAACGCAGGCAGGCGGTGCCTCATACCTGTCCTGAGAATGTTGCGTGCAAGGGGCTGTAGTAGGTGTTTTGGCTATAAAGGGCAAACTACAAACAAGTTAGATGTTTCACAGCTGTCTAGAAACTATAGGAATTTAAATGTCTCTTCCATTAGGCTATTTGAACCACTCTCAAGTGAATATGAAGTTTTTGTAGAGCAGATAAATATGTCTGGTTTAACTTGCATTCTGATGTCTTATTAGCACCAGTCAACTTATAGATGCAGTTTAAACATCAGTCAGTGCTTGTGAACATTTTGTAAATACTTGACAGCTGTTCTGGCCACTAACCAGTAGACTTCCCTTTTATAAAGTGACCTACCAACTGGCTCTGTACAAGTTATTTCAAGTAGGATCTTTAAACAAACACCAGCTATAATGGCTGATAATGCTAATGAGAAAATTGGCAAACACAATACATTTAGTTGAAAACAGTGGACGGATGGTAATGGGAATGCATTTCACACCAGTGTTTACCGGCGAGCTTGAAAGATGAGCGTGACAGTAAGCTCATGTTTTCCCACCTCTGTTTCCACTTCACATCCGTGCTCAAATTCATTTTTTACATTTTTCTCTTTTGAATGAAGCAACACTGGCTCTAGATGTTAAAACCTGACAGCCATTATATTTGAATTGCTCTGTTTAGGTTTCTTGAATCTTCCTTGAGTCTGTAAAGCCTTTCTTAACTTGGTCTGAGAATAAAAGCTGGTACACCAACTTCCCAGTTGATGTTTTTTTGGCCTTGAGTTGATGCTTTGGCAATAAGAAAAGTTTCAAGTTAGTTTTATTTTTATTTATTTATTTTTTTGCTTCAAACTAGCCTTAATTTTTTTTGATAAACAAATGTTTTTCTGTAAGCAACTGCTACTGTATGTACAGGTAGTCCTTGACTTACGAACGAGTTCCATTCCTACGCACCATTCGTAACCCGATTTTAACGTAAGTTGGAGCTCATTCCACGTGGTGGCCTTAAGTCTGGATTTTGGCCGTAAGCCGGAAAATACACGGTAAACGGCGTTTTAAACACGTTTTTTTCAACGTAACACAACACCAGCGTACATTCTGTACCTT
>JARVLU010000324.1:25322187-25342160 GCA_031762415.1 Simpsonichthys santanae
TGTGTGTGTGTGTGTGTGTGTGTGTGTTGGCGAGATGGGGGTGGATATTAGTGAAAATGTATTTTCATTCTGAAAGTGGCAAGTGATGGACAGGATCTCACAGACAATGCCCCCTCCCGCTACCCCCAGTCTTTTTGCAGCTGCACCTGTCTTTTAGATACCGTTCAACCTTGTCTCTCTCTTCTGCACTCTCTATTCCCAAGTCCCTCTTTTTCCTGGATTGCCTCAGCTTGATAAATCTGATGCTAAATTTAGAGACATATTTTTCAAAGTCACTAGGACTAGAGAGATAGGATGTCCGCAGACGAATTGGCTTCTCTAATTCATATTTATCGTCTTTTATTTATCCGTTTGATGAACGCAAAGTCGTCAGAGAAACCCCCCCTCTCGCTTTTGTCTCCGTGCCACCGCCATAACTTTTTCTGTTCTCCAATTAAATGTCACTGGCCGCATTCTTGTCTCAAGAGGGCCACATTCAAAGTGACAGCCTGCGCAGCTGACACCATTCAGCTCAGAGAGGTTATACGTTATAAAATTAAAGCTTGTTGAGATTCAAATAGAATATCATTGCCATTGAAATTACAGCTGCAAATGTGCTGTCATTGACTACGGCCTTCATTACTGTCCCCTTATTTCCTGGAATTCTTTGTCAGACCTAATGTCGTTTGATTACAATATGGCACCCACAAGACAGAAATTATATGCGCCCGTTCTGGAGTGGTTTCAGCTGCACCTTACAAGCCAGGCTCATCTCGTTTTTTTTTAAATTTTTTATTTTATGAAGCCCTCTTAGCCACAGGCTAACACATTAGCAAATAAAAGCAATAGAGCACAGCAGCGGACGCATAAAAAAGCTTGTAATCTGAAGCACTGTTTCTCCGTGACACACACATATTTATTCATCCGCCGTTTAACAGAATGAATTTTGCTTCACAGACATAGCAGGAGCTGTCGCTGAACCGAAGAAGAGTTGAAGAAAAAGAATGCGTTTGAAGGGAATAAAACTGATAAGAAAATAATTGTAAAAATCTGGTTACAAGTCAGTTTTGTGGTAATTTGTGCCAGATGTGTCAGAATGCTTAACACAACCAATACTTAAAGGGATAGATCAGACTTTAAAAAAAAAAAAAGGATTCTGTGTAGAAATTATTAACAATTAATATCTTACCTGTTTTAGATATTTCTTTTGACAACTTTTAGTTTGTAGAAACAGAGTTTAATTTGGTTGTAGCTAACAGCTAATGCGAGCAAGGCTAATGCAAACTCTTGTTAATAACCCCATTCATTATATGGTTATTTACTACTTGAAATAATTGTATGTTCATTTTTGGAGCTAGCATTTTTGAGCTAGCTGTAACAATTTTGATGCAGCTTGTGGACATCTTCTGCAAGAATACCAGAATAACCAATTACCATAATTTCCGGACTGTAAGATGCCACTTTTTTCTCACGCTTTGAACAACATGGCTTATACAATGCTACGGCTAATTTATAGACTTTTTTTTTTTTTAAACGGGCTAATGAGCTTCATGCCGCCCAAACATTTAGCCTCGCCACACCCAGGTACTCACTTAGCTGCCCCAATACACGTCACTCATGGGTCCTCGTGACTCAATGAGACTACTTGTATAAATAAAGGTAAAAAAAAAAAAACAGACCAGTGAACTTACCGAACAGGTCACAGTGGACCAATGAAACGAGGAGGGCAGGAGAGAACGGGGAGGAGGGGACTTCATGTTACAGGCACTGTTCAGAAAACAACATTAACTGCGTGTACCAGTAATTGTATGTTATCAATACGTATTTAATTTAAAGTAATTTTTTTTGTGTGTGTAAATATGTCTTGTTACAACGTGGACTCCCATGGCTAATAGACAAATGCGGCCTATATATGTACAAAATTATTATTATTTTTATTTGTTGGGCAATGCTTATATTCAGGTGCGTTCAATAGTCTGGAAATTAAGGTAATGTGAAACTGATAGTGGTGTAAAGGTTTATAAAATTGCATTTGTGTGAACTGTTTTAAATTGGAGGCATTTTAAGGTGGTAGCAGTCGTTCTTTTCTCTTGATCCTTACTGCACTTTGCCAATCCGATCTGATCTGAACTGTTTCTTGATACTGTTCATAAAACCTTTCACAGAACCCTACTTTACAGACTCTGGAGCATCTTTTTAAGCTGCTGAACATTTTTCTGTACATGCCTTTTTTTATTGGTGGTTTTCAGTGGATTTGTGAATGGAAGGGCTTGACAACATCATTAGCACAACTGGGGTTTATTTTTTTTTTCTCACTGTAGACATTTGTCTTGCTGCTAGTGCTTGTGAAATCAAGATATCAGCTCAACCAGATCAGGAACTGCATATTTAATGGGGATCAAAGTATTAAACAGTGCGGCTGAACTACTTATGGTGCAAGCTAAATTATGTGAATAAAATAAAATACTACCCTACCATTGTGCACTAATCTCCTAGAATTCCTCAAAACTCCCTGATTTAATATACCTTACATGGCGAATGCCATAAATAGCAAAGTGCGTACAGAGTGTACATCATCAATAATCATGAGACAGAATATGCCTTCCTGTAGCTCTATTGTAGTTTGTAAAATTTGTAATTAGAGTGCAATTTTTCCACCTTGCCCAGTATAAACAGATGAAAAACTCAGTAAAGAATAACCATCATCTTTATTGTACTGCCTCCAGGAGCAAGGTAATGGCTTGGATGGAAAACTAGCTCCCTTTCTTTTCTAGCTCTCTCATTCTCTTTGTCCTCTGCATTTTGTCACTGTTTCTCACTGCTTTTATAACTTCCTTATCTGCATGTTGCCAGCAATACCTCTCCTTTATCCTCATCTCTGTAGCCAGTCCAAGCCTCTTGTTTATATTGAAAATGAAAGGTGGAATATTGTCCTCCTGTGCAGTACAAGTGGCGTCCTGCCGTAGCCCTCCGTCATGCTGTACAGTACTTTTTTTTTTTTTTTTCAAAAGGTTGGGGGGAAGTAATTAGTTTGCTATTTGGTTTCACTATGCAGTTATCTACTAGATTGTGGAACATCTCAGGTGTCTTTAAGTAAACAGAGGCAGTCCTTTGGGGAATAAGGCACTGTTGATACAGTAATTTTCATGAAAAAAGTCGGGATTTATTTAGATACTGAAACAGTTTACATCATGTAATGTAATTTTCTCTGTTCTCAGCAGTGCACAGCATCCACAGCTCATCCATGTGAAGCTGAAATTTTAATCTTTGTTTTCAAATACTATATATAAAAAAAATCTTGGAGCTCAATTTTCACAGCTTTATTACTTGGTGAGCCTTTCAGTTCCTTATTGTTGCATTATTTTATACACATTGTCCAAGATGTGCATTGATATATCACCAAACCCTACTCGGTCTCTTGTTTTTTGAGTAATTCCTCCTCGTAGGAACTTCCTGTGAGGTTTAGCTTTAGCAGATGTGAGGGCCGCATTAAAAACTCTGCCTTGTACTTGCCGCCTGACATTTCCCCATCTTTGATCGATGAGCTTGCCACTAGCTCCTTCACTCCGAGTCCTTCTCTCTCTGTCACACAGAACTCCACAAGACGGTGAAGTTAGCACCTCCTTAAGCAAGATTACGAGCACAGCGCCTCTCTATTTGTGAGGATCCCGAGCTGCATTGTGCAGTGCTGGAATCTCAAGAAGTAAATCAAAGCTGAACGAGTATAACTCATCACCGCGAGAAGAAATTTACATTGGATTACTGTACACCACAACACTGCATTACAGCAACAGGTGTGGTAACACTTAGGCGATCGCTGATTACATTGAATATGCAAATTCAGAATGGATGCATGATTGTAGTGCAAGTTTCTTTTTAATGGCATCAAGATGTCTCTGATTTGCATTCTTGCCATCCTGCGCTGTTTTAATAAAACATAGATAACCATGTTACACGGCCTCCTCTTCCCCTTCACTTCTTAAAAATGCAGTCCATTTATATTGACATGAAATATTATATATTCACAGAAGATTCTCATGCCAAAGGTTTATTAAAAAATAGTTTGTACTGACCTGATCAGGTGCTACTTAGAAATAGCTGATTTGGTTCTTTAATGCGATTATAGGATTATATTCATTATATTTAACGTAGTCAAAGCTAGGTTTTAAATCTCAGGCTTAATTTAGGATTTGTAATGTGGGATGTGATGCAGATTTAGCTGAGTAATCGTAGCGTCTTCCGTCAGTAAGTAACAGCAATAGTGTCAAATCCATCTTTATATAGCACTACAAAAAAAAATCATTATTCAAATGCTTAGTCAGTTCGATTAATTAGTCAGATAATGTCCTCAATGACACATGTCTGTCACTGTGAATACTATATTCACATGGAGCAGTTAATAAATTGATCTTAGTCTGTTTAGACATTAAGAACATGCACATGGTCAGCAGAGCTTGTTTTCTGGTATTGAGATATAAAAACACAGAGCAGTCACACCAAGTTACACAATGTTATATTAAAAAATGCACTCAGTTATACTATAACTATACTATAATGTCAAATACAACAATGTCATCAACAATGTCATCTATAACTTATAGATGATATTTACAATAAACTGTTCTGCATTAATCAACTAATTAGGCTCAGATTCAAACACAATGGACTTAAAACGATTTTGAATCTGTTTCTCAAAATCCCCTGCACTGTTTCCACGTTAAAGCCCAGATTAAAAAAGCAGTTTATATTTGTTTTTACCCAGTCAGTGATTGTGTGTCTGCTTATGAAGCATTCACACTATTGTGATCCATCTTTCTTACGTACGTTTTTCAGTGCAATTCTCGTCCCGCAGTTTTCAATCTATTTCAACAAGTCATAAATCAAAATGTTCAGCTTTTTTTAGGAGAAAGCTGCTATGACTGTTAGTATTGGTGCAACTTTAGCTTTTTGAAATATTTAGCCTTTTCTGACATTTCTTTTATAGTAGGAAATGAACTGAGCTCATTTTACATTTATTCAACCTTTATTTAGGCAGGTTAATCTCATTGAGCCTTCAGATCTTTAGATCTGTTTACAACCTTTTACTGCTCCTTTCACATTTTGTTCTGCTTCAGTTTCTTTCAGCTTCTTTGTGCAAATTTTAAAAAAATTTCAGCAACTTTCAACTACTTTCAGCTTTTTTTGTGCTTCTTTCAGATTCGTTCTGCTAACATTTTTGTGCTTCTTCTAACTTCTTTCAGCTAATTTCACCTGTTTTGCTCCTTTCAGCCTGCAAGTTTAATTTTTTTCTGCTATTTCAGTTACGATTCATTTAGCTGCTTTAACGCTAATTTCAGCTTTTTTCAGATACTTTTCACTTTTTTGTGATCATTTCTGCTTCTTTCAGCCTAATTCGGCGAACATGTTCTTTTTGCTTTCTTTTGCTAACTTAAGCTTGTTCTACCCTTTCAACAGCCTTTTTACCACTTTTAGCAAATTTCAGCTGTTTCCAGATAAATTCAAGTTTTTCATGGTAATGTTTTGCTACGTTCAACTTAATTAACTTATTTATGGTAAATGCAGCTTATTATGCTCCTTTCAGCTTTTTAATGCTATTTCAGCTACTCTTTAGCTGTTTTCATGCTAATTTCAGCTTTTTTCACATAATTTCAACGTTTTTTGATCATTTATGCTTCCTTCAGCGTAATTGGCCAATCTTGTGTTCACTTTGCTCTTTCCTGCTAACTTAAGCTTGTTCTACTATTTCATCTATGTTTTTAAGCATTTTTAACTAATTTCAGCTGTTTCCAGATAAATTCAAGTTTTTCATGGTAATTTTTTTATACTTTCAAGTTAATTTACTTATTTATGTAATTTCAGCTTGTTATGCTCCTTTCAGCTTTTTTCTGCTATTTCAGCTACTATTTAGCTGTTTTAATGCTAATTTTAGGCTTTTCAGCTAATTCCACATTTTATTTTATTTTATTATTATTATTATTATTTAGCTCATTTAATCTCTTTCCGCTTCCTTCTGGTAGCTTAAGCTTCTTTTTTCTTTTCAGCTATTTTTCAGATTATTTTTTCTTGCTAATTTCAGCTGTTTTTCGGCTAGATCTTCTGCAATAAGCATTCACACTGCATGTTCCCAGGGAATGCAAGTTCTCTACTTATAATGGATAGATGTTTTAGCTTTGACACAAGGTAAAAATGACAATTTTTAGACTTTTGGAAACTAGTTTATTTTATTATAAAGGGGAAAGCAAAATATACTTTTATCCAGATCAGATTAGCACTTGTGAGTAAAGCTTGAACAAGAACGTATCTGTTAGTGTCAACAAACAATCAGACAAATGAGCTAAATCACATGACATCTTGAACAGTACTTCTATGAGTATTGCACAGTCATTTGTAGTAAATTATTACAGCAAGTGATTAGCCATACTGTACATTCTAAAATAATAAAAATAAATAAATAAAAGCCAACAAGCACAAGAAAACATTGACTGTTGTGTTGGTGGAAGGCTGAGTATTTTAAGATTTTGCCCAAGGCAGAGGAGCGCTAACATTTGTTATTTATGAAATCTCTTAATTTTCATCCACACAGAATGTCAAAATAATTTAGACAAACAGAAGCCAATTTGACAAAGTGCCATGAACAACATATAGGTAGGTGTGGGTCTAAAACATTCAGCAGTTTCCATATTTATCACAACGAAGGCAAATGTAACCCACAGAGGTGCAAAAGTTTGGCTCACTGATGTGCTTTAATTGTTTTTCTGAACAATAGTGGAGCTCCACGACTCTGAGCTTTTTCAGCCTTTGGCTAATAATTATTCTGTCAGAGCATGATATAGTATGCTTACACTTTTGTTTTTGTTCCTTTACGTTTTTTTAAAATCCAGTGAATATAGATTGCAATAAAAATAATAGTTAAAAAAACAACCTAAATGTTATTTTTCTTTGTGATATGAGGCACCCTTCTGTGATAACGTATAGACTTAGAGCATGGTGCTTACAGGTGCAAAAAACGATGCACTAATTTAGTTTCCTGGCATTAAGATAAAGTGATAACAGCAGTATTGAAAGTAGTCAGGATTAAGCATTTATAGAAGCACAACATCTGACATCTTGAGCCAGAATGTGACCTATTTAAAACCCTGGAGGAAATCTTACCCACACAGTGAGAAGCAAACAGCAGCAGGTAGAAGACAGGGTGCATTAAGGAAATTCACACAGAATGAAACTATGACCTAAATCTAAACTACAAGCCCAGGTTTAAGTCGGCTTCTGTCTGAAAAATTAAGTATGGGCAACATTCTGCTTTCAGCTGAGAAACAAATGCTATCTTCTTCTGTAATGACGTGTCAGTATGTAGATGTGAGAGTGATGCAGTGCAGTGCATTGAACAGCACCCATGGCCTGCACAATGGACAAAAGGACAGGAAGTTCTCTTTTCCTTGTTTGTGGAAAATTGGTTTCATAACTTGGGAAGTGGGACGCAGCTGAGAAAGCAAAGACAGTGGATTTCTTGTAGGCTCCGGGGTGGATCTAGGGGGGGCCTCTGGGATGAAACGAGGAGGGCGGACAGGGGAAATAAATGCCTGCACCCTGCTGAGTAACAGACATGAAGGCCTTTTGACTCGGTTGCCACGTTACTGACCCTTTGGTTGCAGGTATCCCTTCCCTCAGGCTCACAGATGGAGGTGGGGGGACTCTTGTGATATGAGGAAGGCACCAAAGAGGAAGCAAAGTTCTTTTCGCGCAGCGTTGAGGGCGTAGGGAGGTGGAGAAAAGGCTGCTTTGTGTCCTGCAGGTGGTGGTCAGAGTTGCAGCCGTGTACCTCTCTTTCCATTATGCTCCTGAAGCTATAACAAGATTGGAGGAGCTGAAACCACGCTGAACACTCCCCCCAGAGAGCCTTTTCCTGCATGAACGCACATAGCATTGTGGGGATTGAGTGTCATATTTATATCAAGTGGATTGAGTAAGGCAGATGAGATAGTACCAAAAAGAAAACCCCTTAAAGCTGTGTTTATACTTTAATAACTCAAAGTTACCTTTACTAATAAATCTGGTTTCTGAGAGGACTAACATCTGGAAGTCACTGGAGAGCTCCATGAAAGTAGATGAAGAGAGCTAAATGGAGCGTGAGAAGGTACTCTGGGGTAGTCCTTGACTGATTTATGCACATGTGCATAAATAAAAGTGTACATGTTTGTGTGTGCATTAGGACGTTAAGTCTGAAAGTTTATATTTGTAGTACTAGGTAAAAAGATTGAGTTAATTGAGAACCAGCATAGATCTGTTGAAGTGTAGTTATTTCTGTATGTATGTATGTATGGCACTGAGATGGATCTTTTAAAGTGCTTTTTTAATGTTTCGACGTGCTTTGCCACGAAATGTCAAGCAGCATGGGAACAGTTGGTTATTTAAAATGTTTAAGCTGCAAGTGTTATTTACACTTGTGTTGCCTACTGGCATAAGAGCAAATGTTCTGGATGAATATTGATGTGAACAAAGCAAATAGGTTTGGGATCAGCTGTCACATTCTTGAAAAAAAAATGGGCATTTTTCTCAGCCCCGCCTAAAAACAAATCTGAATTTAGGTTTTGATTATTAGGACTTGTGTTTTCAGCTTCTGCTTGGAGGTCACCTTAGCACACACAACTAGAACTGCTGAAAAAGACCTGCAGGTTTTCTGTGTGTTTGTCCATCTGTGGAGGCAAATGGCAAAATATTTAGATAAAATTTCACACAAGCAGTGAAGAAATGGAGGCCCCTCAGGGGTACACATCTTACCTCAATTCCACTCTTGTCAGGTAGACACAAAGCTGAGGGGTATGTGCTGCAAAAGAAACAACAAACAAAAAAGAGAGAGAAAATATGAAAAACAACCAAGTTGTGAAGAAAATGAAAAAAAAGAAAGAAAGGTGTATTTTAGTAGTTTTGTGGCTCTTTCTCTTTTTAACTGAACATGTAAACAAAAGTTGTATTTTTCTTTTACATTGGCATAAGATAATTAATCATGTTGATTGTCACAAAATCATGTTAAGATGAAAACAGTATGTATACATCCAAATTTGGTTTGTGCTCAGGGTTGCAAGGATAAAGCCAAAGACTATGAAAAGAACATGCCGCTACAATAAGGCCCAATAAAATGCATTACAACAAACAATAATATGTCAAGCGTAGTTTGATGGACAGACTTTGAAGCAAACCAAAGGCAGCACAAACATTTCATACATGCTGTCAAGCATGGTGGTGGATGACTAATGATTTGTGCTTCTCTTGTAGATAGAGAAACTATTGACCACAAAATTCCTCAGTGTATGAAAATATTTTAGGGACAAATGTGGGGTTTTTGGCCTGTAGCTGAAGTCTCACCTAGATGGGGTCTTGTCATGTTTCTCTAAACTCTGTATTTAGCTAAGGTTCTAGAAAAACTGATAAACTCTCAAATCAAAAAGTATTTGGACTCATTTAACACCTTACCTTCCCATCAATCTGGTTTCAGGAAGCAATACAGCACGACTGCTTCACTGAAGGCTTGTAATGAAGTCTTTGAAGCACTGGGTGTAAGTATTATTGTGCTGCACTTTTCTTAGACCTGTCCAAAGCTTTTGACACTGTGGATCATGACATCTTGTGTCATAAGCTCTCAGAAATTGGTTTCTCGGATGATACCATTGGTTGGTTCACTATCTCTCAGATTGGAGGTAATGTGGTCGGTTAACAATGATGTACCACAAGGCTCAGTCTTAGGACCCACCCTCTTCACAATCTATAGGTAATGTAGGTCAGATCATCCCTGATGCATCCTTACTTTTTTATGCTGATGACACAGTTGTTTATTGTCAAGCTAAATCAGTTGCTAAGGTTTTCCAGCTTTTGCAATTTGCTTTTGACATCATCCAGTCAGATTTGTTCCATCTCAAACTTGTACTAAATGCCAACAAAACCAAAGGGATGTTGTTTTCAAACAAGAAGTCGGTCCCAGCAGTTCTTTCCTTGATTTTATCTTTCAATGTTGCTCCTATTGAGTTTGTCAATTCCTACAAACATCTCTTAAGCGCCACGTCAGAAATTTGGTAAACAACTGAAAGTTAAACTGGGTTTCTTTTTCAGAAACAGATCCAGCCTAACTCTGAATACTAGGAAACATCTTGTAGCTTCGACTTTCCTTCCCTCCATTGACTACGATGACATTTACATGAATGCCCCTACAAGCACCTTGCAGACGTTGGATGCTGCCTATCATGGTGCGCTAAGATTTATAACTGGCTGTAACTACTTTACCCTCCACTGCACCCTGTATTCACTGGTTAACTGGTCATCATTAATCTAAAAAGGTAAATTCTGGTCATCTGGACATTCAAAAAACAAAACAAATAAAAAAAATTGTAGAAACATTTTGTCTTTCCTCCGAAAAACTTCTTCAGTCTGAGGTGCTGTATTCAGCTCGGTCTTATAAATAGCACCTTCTCATAGTGGATCAACCAGTTTGCTGCTGACAGCCAAAACTAGCTGCTCACATGATCAAGAATGATTTGAATGTCCAGAGGACCAGAATTAACATTTTTAGATTTTTCTACCTGGATTATTGAGCTTGCATCAGGATGGTCATCATTAAGTTCAAGCAGACTCTGACTGGTACATTTTCATCTTTAAATCACTTCTTGGTCTGTTGCCTTAATATATCTCCTCCTACATCTCACTGTGTCAGTGCATTAATTCATTCAACCTTTATTTATACAGGTTCATCCCACTGAGCCTTGCATACACTGTCAGGACTTTATTACATGCAGTGTTCCCTCAGTGAGGACTGAACTAGGCAAAAGGACCTTCTCCTACTCCGTTCCTGTTTCCTAAAATATCTTGCAAAAAGATCTGAAGCTCTCGACCTTGACCTTGCCCTAAGTGGCTTCAAACAACTGCTAAGTTCATGGGAAAATCAGACATGTTCCTGTTTTTAGTATCCTACATTGCCTTACAATCTAGCTGTTTTTTTTGTTTTTGTTTCATTTTGTTAAATGTCATTTTCTTTCATTTGTTCTTCTCAGTTTATAAACTTTCTTTTATGATTGTCTACTGTTGTCATTGTTGTCTATTGTTGTCATCACTTGTTAAATCAGGTCCCTGAGGCTCAGTGAGACTAACCTGTATAAATAAAGGTTGAATAAATGTAACAAAAAATCCCAAACAATCTGCAACAAAACAGGAAAAGAAAAGAATGAAGGTGTTGTGATGTCCCATTCAAAGTTTAACTCTCAACTTGATTAAAATGCTTTCACAGACCCTCAAGAGAGCTTTGCATAAACAAATGCCTGCAACCCTCAGTGAACTGGAACACAATTGTAAAGAAGAGTGGGTCTAATTTATTCTACAATGAATATAACAAACAAAAGGCTCTGTGATGGACTTGCGACCTGTCCAGGGTGTACCCCGCCTCTCACACAGTGATGGCTGGACATGGGCACCAGTGACCACCACGTCCCTAAAAAGAAAGAAACGGGTAAAGATAATGGATGGAACTATACCAAACAAAATTTGCTTAAACATATTGGTTCTAAATGTTGCCAAAACAGGTCTCTTTTGGAAATGATACCTAGTTACTCAATGAGACTAACCTGTATAAATTAAGATTGAATGAATGAATGAATGAATGAATGAATGAATGAATGAATGAATGTTCTATTAATGAATAAAAGTATTTTACAAATTGTTTCTGCATTTCAACTTAAGTCTTGTTAAATGAATACCAGGGTGTTGCACATGTTTTCAGGATGTATTCACATAATTTTAAGACAATAGAGAGCAGACTTTGTGTGTAAAACATCTAAAATGTAAAGTTGTCAAAACAAAGGATGGTATACACTCCTTTTCATATTACTCATGTTGTCATCTGATTTTGTTTTGAACATATCATTGCCTCCATTTTGGGCCACACATGGCCTTTTTTTTCTGTCCATGCGCTGTGACTTTGATTATGTGTGTAAGAAACCATTTGAGGGAATCTGAAATTTCCCTATGAATGATGCATGTGAAAAAAAATTACATGCACAGCAGAGGTTACGGAGTGATTCTTCTCAGGTCTGTTGAAAAGAATAATGTTGACTGCTGATAGTAGTGCTTTGATCCGTGACCTATTGTGAGTGTAAAATCAGAAGTGGCCTGCATTTAGTTTGAAAATGCTGTCGTAAATACATTCCACATCTCAGTTGGTTATCAGTAATGTATATAGATATGGCTCTAAAGATGCTGGCAAAGGCCGGAGATCCTAAATGGCTTTAGGTAAAGATTTTTCACAGTAGATTACTGCAATGCTTAGTGATCCGTATTTTATTGGATTCCTGCCCATACTTTATTTATTGATGATCATACACCATTTGGAAAATATTTCCTGGATTTTGCCTCTGTCTGGTAACGCTCATGATGGGGTTCTGGTTTTACTGGGTTGAAAAGTCGAAGGTAAATGAGTCAGGATGTTTTTACCACATAATGTCCGTGGGACTGAGCTGAGGTGCTATGGGAGTATTTAGTGCCGTGCTGAGCTTGTAAGAATTAATACCGAGGCTCAATATTTTGTATTTCCCCTGTTAGAGAGCAGGAGCGAAAACGGCAGAGTGTGTGAGGAAGAATGAAGAAGCAGGGTGAGAGGTAGAGGGAGTCCTGTGTTGTTGGCAACCATTGGCTATATCCGGGCAGTCTACCGAGACAGGCACGCTTTGTCTCAAGCGTCATTTGCAGCTTAAACAAACAGGTGTGATGCAAGAGTCTCTCAAACAAACACACCTCCGCTCTTCAAAGTGCAGACAGGAAGAGACAGAGTGGGGGAAAGTGGAGAAATAATGGGCGAGGCTTGAGCAGTCAAGGGGAGAGAAGGAAAGTACAAGAAAGAGAGTTTTAGTCTGAATTTATTTTTTTTCGGAGCTCCTAAATTATTTTATTATTTTGGAGTTCACAGTTTTGGAAATGCATTGTCCCCTTTTTATCTCAAGTCCAATAAAATGTCTTGTGTGTTCACTGTGTTGCTGACAGCCTTTTACCATCTCTGCTCCGTCACACTTCTCACTCTGTCATTGCTCGGCACCCATGCTCACCCGAGCCAATGACCTCAAAGCCATCTGCGACTCTCTGAGCTTCTCTGTTACTACTCAACAGCATCTGAACATTTTTGTCTATTTTAATGGCATCCCAATATCCTTGCATTATAGTTAACTTTTTTTTTTCCTTTTGATCTTAAACTCATCTTATCATTTTCCATTTTCTTTGGAAACTGACACAGAAACCTGCTTCCTCCTCGGCTGTCTTTGGTTTCAAAGTTCCTCTTCAATTTATAGAAACTACTGATGTGGAGCAAACTATAAATGTATTAAAAGGGAAATATTAATGTTACTGTAGAGGAATTGTGTTACACAGTTTTTAATCTATTTTATTTAAACAAACAGAAACGAAAGATCAAAGATCAGGTATATTGATCCCATATCTTATAGAGACCAAACAGATACTTCATCAAGACAAATGTCAGTTTTCCGTGCACAGCTACATGCATTTAGCATAGTGTTCATACACATAAGTGATTGTCTAGATATTATTCTAATGCAAAGGCTAGGGTGAGATTGAATTCCAAACTTTTAGCCAATAATATGAGTCACAGCAAACTGTAACCCATGACCCATTGTTAAACTTCAAGCCTTCAGAGCAAGACTTGCCTCCATCCTCGTATTTGTGAAAATTTATAGTTTGCACTGTTCAAGTGTTGTCATTGTGTTGGAGAGAGTAATTGTCATGAATAAATTTGACATGAAACATAATCCAAGTTGAAGTGTTGCATCACTTTCAGCCCCCTTTTTTTGGTAGCAGGCCAAATGGACAAAGACCATGCAGAATAATGTAGTATTTTTAATTCCACCACAGAGAAAGCTATATAGTCTCTATAAGAAGGTCTAGGGAAAACGTATTGGTATCAGTTATTGGCCAAATAAGTTTTACTGTATCAAAAAAAATATTGTGCATCTATGTCAGACTTTAAGAAGCATGAGGCAACTAGTATAAGTATAAGCTTGCCACGCAACACAAGAAATAAATGTAGATTCAAGGACTCAAGCATTCAATGTTCATTTGACGTTTGCACCACGTGTGATATAGATCACATGATTTCTGATGTAAGAGTTAGTATAATTCTTAGCAGATCAAGAGAAGGTCCAAGTTGTACTTTTTGAGTCATCTGGAGCACACTGGCTGAGGAGAGGTTATTTTAGTGGAGGTATATGAGTTTTAATGATACATCAGTGAGATCTGCTGGGACAAGAGGAGCAGGTAGTGCAGCAGAGCAGAGGGCTGATTTATGGGCAGGATAAATGATGCGGTGGGTGTCTGCCTCTGTAATAGCACTGTGCTCTGCGCACCACACTTTCACTCAGCTGCAGTTTATAGCGTGATCTGTGATGGGGATAAATGTCAGCTTGGTTTATCTAAGAAGATATGATATGACTTTAAACTGACTCCTTTCAAGCACTCTGACATGGGTTCAAAGGAGAACCGTGAACGTCACACGATCAAAACTCAGAGTGAAGAGTTTGATAATTTGAGCCGTATTGTTCGGATCAGGTGCAGCGCAGAACAACAAGGCGTCGCCGTTTGTCTCAACAGGGAAAAGATTATTCTAAGCAACTGCTCGAGCAAGATTTGTTCCTTTGATATTCATAAGGTTAAACTTATAAGTTGGTGTGAAAAACGAAGCGAGCCACGACCACGAGCGTTCAGGCTGCGTTGCTCAACAGTTAAAGCAATTACGGTGTGCGGCTTGCTGTATTCTCTCTTTAAAAAAAAAAAAAAAAAAGAATCTCCCCACCACGTTCGAAGCTGAGCCAAAGAAGCCTATTTGCTGCTGTATCTGTGGGGCAATATTGAATCAGCGAGGGGTGAGAAGTGGAATCCTGTTGCTTTGCTCTGAGCACGATCTTAGATGAGTGCATATTCTCCTTGTATTTCTTGTGCAGTGCTAAGCAGTTAATCTCAGTCAGGTATAGCCATGCTGTATCTATAACACTGCTATGCAGAGACGCTTGGCAGGATATTAACAACAGCATCAAGTGAACATTGATACTATGAGATGTTTTTTTTTTTTTAAACTTATTTAGCTGGGACTAAAGAAGTATTTTCGTGTTTTTTGGATGGTGTAACAGTAGTATCTTTTAGGGTGGTGTTGCAATTAAAAGGAAGCAAGAGGGGAAGGAGTAAGTGTGTTACTGTGGTTTGGATGGTAAATTGACATTATCTACGTTAAGGTTTGTGGGTTTGCCTGCAGGGTGCGTGAGGATAAGCAGATGAATGTGTGTTGCCTGTTTCCTTTTCTCAAAGCCCAGCCCCGTATATTGTGTATAAACCTGCCTCCAACAACTGACAAACAATAGGATATGGATTTATTTTACAACAGGACTCATGTCTTACCTAGAACAGAGTTTTCACAAGTAACCAGATCTGTCGCTAATGCACGCACCCACTATCTGTTGCCAACGGGGAGAAGTAAAGTATGTGTTCATTGTCTAATCCACCCCTTCTCGCCTTGTTTGTGCGGTAATATTGAAATTAAAATCAGTGGGTGCCAAACGCTGCAGATGACCTGGTTGGTTTGCTTTCTTTGCAGTTTTGCTTGCTAATTTCTATGCCTTGGCCTCCCTCACGCATCCTGGTAATGAGAAAATGTGCTGTTGTCTTTGTTTACTGAGCCAGTCTGTCTGGCTGGGGCTCTCCACATTGTTTGAATATAAACAGGAGCAAAATTATTAGCTCACTTGGAGTGTTTCTCAAAGTTACACGAGCACACAACATTTAGGGCAACCAAGATTTTTTTGTTAACAATACACACGTCGTGAAGTGCATGCATTATGGAGTGTTTGATTGGTGGAAAATAAAACGCAGCTTATAATTGCTGTAATCAGAAAGGCTGATTGCAAAACATGTATCCATACTAAATTATTCTATACTGTGATCCGTGCGATAAAACGTCTAGTATTTGACATACTGTGGTGAGACTATGCTAATAAATCTCAGCCGCAGTGCAGATCAGACCGCCTTCATATCTGTATTTAAAGAGTTTGGATCGAGGTGAGGACTGATGGCATATAAAACCTGCAAATTGAGAGTCACCTCACGATAGATAAATTCTACTGTCAAAGTGAAGAGTGAGAAAGTCATAAAAAAATGACACAAGCTTTAAAAAAAAAAACTTCATAATTTTGCATTTTGTTTTTCACTCATTTTGAATGCGCTTGACTTATTGGAGAGGAAATTTGCCTGTCAAGATAGTATCAGTTTCCCTTTTTAATATATATGCACAGCTGTTTCTCCAGGAAATTGCAATTTTATTTATTTATTATACATTTTATTGCTTTATTAGATTTAACAGACTTTTAAATGAAAAGCCTTTTTGTCTCGGCTGACAGAGTCTTCGAGATTTCTTTCTTCTGTGTCATTTTTTTCCAAATTTGAATGAGAGATTAGCTGCAGATAACAGTCAAACACAGCGCTGCCAGGCTGTGGTTGGACTGCAGTGGTTCTGCGAGGCTAAGGACCAAAAGATAAGAAATGCCGGCTTTTGGCCTCGACCCTCACATCTGCTAAGTCAGCAAATCCTAAATCTGAGCTTGTAAATTTAATCAGCATGGCACAACAAGGCCTAAATTTGTGGCTTAAAAGTTTGCTTTGAGACAAAGTTACTTTGAAGGTACTTTTTTATGGGATTGCACAACAGGAAGTTAATACAAGGGCAGCACCCAAGGATTTATCATTATTTGTATACAAACGGATGAGGAAATACACTTTTTAAAAATGTGATTCAAGTGTAAAAAAAACAATATATTTGTTTTCTTATCCCTGCAGGTTTCTTTTTTCCCCCCGTTTAGATTTAAGCTTAATCTCTCCCTCCCCAATCATCAATCTGATAAGCACCACAAGGAGGAGTCAAGAGGTAGTGAGGCTCTAAGCCAAAAAGGCAAAGGATTCAATGTGAGAAAATCCATTTACAGCACTCCATGTCTGATAAAAAATATTGATACTTGGTGCAAGTACATCAATAACATTAAGCTAGAGGAAATATTGTAATATAACACCATATTGATATTTGTCTAAACCCTGTTCAACACCATGATTTGGAAGACAAATAGGAAAGTAAGTGAGTGGCTCAGCAGTACTTAAAAGGCCATTTTACTGATTTTTTTTTTTTTTATCCAAACCCCATTAATTAAAGCTGGTATAAAACATGGGGGGTCCTCTTACTTTTCACCTGGATTTGTTACATACTGTACTGGCAAACAATAAAGTGACACAGTGCTGAACTGCAAATATGATTTATTTCTGAGTTAGTTTATTACTTTATGTGGTAATTTATTGTTTTATGTAGACTCTTACTTTAGCACCATCAAGTGAATAAAAATTTCCTAATCAGATGTTTTTAAGGCATAGCTCAGATTTTTAAAGTGGGATCCAGTGGAAATGCTATAAAAATTTGTATATTTGTTGTAGAAAGCTCTTTAAATACAGTACATGCAATTTGGAGAATCAGAGTTGACCGTAATTTCCTTCTTTCTCTCAAAGTTATTGAACATAACAACAGATAATAACAGAAACTTTTACTAATAGTATACAATATTCCTACGCTCCAAGGAGCGGGAAGAAATACATACTTATATTAGCCCACCCCATTCTCCTGCAACCTTATTCCCATTGCTTTCTTATTCATAAAAAGTAAAAAATAAATAAAAATAATAATAATAATAATAATTTAAATGAATAACTAATAAATAACATGCATCACAAAAAGTAGAACCCCTGTGACTATCATCTTAACACAATAATACAATGTACCGTCACATAAACAATGATAATAAATGATAATAATAATAATAATAATAATCGTGATTATTGAAGTCTGAAATTCATCTATAATCATTGTTTTATATTGTGTCTTAAACGTCTTCATGTTTGGACTTTTCTTGAGCTCCACATTCAGTCTGATCCAAAGTTTTACTCCACAGACAGAAACACATACTTTTTTTTCTTGTTGTTCTAATCATCTTTATCTGGTACCTCTTAACTCATGAACTTCATCCCTTTTCTTTAATAGTCTGAATATTTTTTGGCAGTTTGTTATTTTTAGCTTCATGCATTATTAGAACTGTTTGTAATTTAACTATGTTGATAAGTTTGAGCAATTTTGACTATGGGTTAGTATGATCCAGGTACTGAGCCTTGTTAATTACTCTTAAAGCTCTTTTTTGAAGTATGATTAATGACTGTATGTTGTTTTGTTGTTATTTTCCCAAATCTCTGCACAGTAATTTTGACCGGACTGATGAGCTAATGGCTAGTCCCATTAGGGTCAAACTTAAAGTGTATTGTTGCTAACAAATACTCCAATCATAAATTGTCAATATGCTATTTTTTAAACACCACCATTGCTGTCAAATGCACATGATATGGTTATTCACACAGAACTTATGGTTTTTGCCTGCACTTAAAGTGGCATCAGCTATAATGGCATTTCCAACAGGAATATCATAATATTAGAGAAATTTCAAAGAGCTATCTACAACAGGTAAGATATTGATTGTTTATACAATTTCTACGGAACCTCACTTCAAAAGATGAACTATCACTCTGGCTACTATTTCACTTAGTTTTTTTTAATACAAATAATAAAAAAAAGCCTTGAGCTGTGGCCGCAATGTTGTCGGTGCTTCTTGCGGTGGCCATCCACGAACTCAGTGGTGGACACCCCGGGTTAGGGAGGCTGCCAAGCTGAAGGAGTCCTATCAGGCCTTGTTGGCCAGTGGGACTCTGGAGGCAGCTGAGGAGTACCGGAGGGCCAAGCGGTGTTCAGTCTTGGCTGTTGCTGAGGCAAAAGCTTGGATGCGGGAGGAGTTTGATGAGACTTTGGATAGAGACTCTCGGCCAGCTCTAAGGAGATGCTGACAAACCATCAGGTGACTGAGGAGGGGAAAGCAGCACTTTACTAACACTATGTTCAGTGAAGGTGGGCTGCTGTTGACTTCAATTAATGATGTCGTCAGGAGGTGGAAGGAATACTTCTCGGACCTTCTCAATCCCACCAGCACGCCTTCCATAGAAGAAGCTGAGTTGGGGGACTTTGGGGTTGATCTATCCATAACTGTAGCTAAGGTCACCGAGGTAGTTAAAAAAGCTCTGAGGTGGCAAGGCTCCGGTCTTGGATGAGATTCACCCTGACTTTCTTAAGGCTCTGGATGTTGTGGGGCTGTCTTGGTAGACATGCCTTTGCAACATCGTGTGGACATCGGGGGCAGTGCCACTGGATTGGCGGACTGGGGTGGTGGTTCCCTTCTTCAAAAAGGGGGACCGGAGGGTGTGCTCCAATTATGGGGGCATCACTCTCCTCAGCCTCCCTGGTAAGGTCTATTCAGGCATACTGGAGAAGTGAGTCAGATCGTTGGTCAAACCTCAGAACCAGAAGGAACAATGTGGGTTCCGTCTTGGCCATGGAATACTGGATCAGCTCTTTACCCTCACTAGGGTTCTTGAGGGGTCATGGGAGTTTGCCCATCCAGTCTACATGTGTTTTGTGGATTTGAAGAAGGCATTCAACCGTGTTCCTCGGGGTACGCTGTTGGGGGTGCTCCGTGAGTATGGGATTGGAGGCCCATTGCTACGGGCTGTCCAGTCCCTATACAAGCGGCACAAGAGCTTGGTTTGATTGCAGGCAGTAAGTCAGACCCCTTCAGGGTGGGAGTTGGACTCCGCCAGGGCTGCCCGTTTTCACCGATTCTGTTCATAACTTTTATGGACAGAATTTCTTGGTGCAGCTAGCTGGCGAAGGATTTCCGGTTCGGTGGCCTCCGGATTCCATCTCTGCTCTTTGCAGATTATGTGGTCCTGTTGGCAACATCGTGCCGTGATCTTCAGCTCTCACTGGAGCGGTTCGCAGCCGAGTGTGAAGCGGCTGGGATGAGAATCAGCACCTCCAAATCTGAGGCCAT
>JARVLU010000324.1:25362425-25375773 GCA_031762415.1 Simpsonichthys santanae
GTGTGTGTGTGTGTGTGTGTGTGTGTGTGTGCGTGCGTGCGTGCGTGCGTGCGTGCGTGCGTGCGTGCGTGTGTGTGCATGCGTGCATGCGTGCGTGTGTTCAAGGGTGGGGGGGAGACTTGTTGTGGGCCACGCATCACTGGATATGTCCACTGACACCTTAATGTGCTTGTCTTGTCTGAGGAACCCCCACGGGCAACCAACTACACATGGAGAGACTCCAAAAATGAAGCAAGCAGCTTGTGTTTTATGAAGAAACATAAAAATATGGTGTGTTTACGGTCCTTTTCCTCAGTTCCTGAGCTTTTCCTTGCTCATATTCCCAATTTTCTCTTGGCTCTAAATTTTCCACCTTTGCCTCCTGTATAAAAAGGACACATAGGTGTGTATGTGCGCATACGTGGGTAGGCACAGCCGTGATGTAGAGAGATTATTAAAAATATGGGAATGGGATCAGTAGAAGCCATTTGAGAGGGGAGGACTCAAATTGGGCTCAGACAGAAACATGCAGTGTGTGTGGCTGTAGCAGCTGATGTAAGGATTTAAAAAAGTAGGGATGGGGTGCAAGGCTGGATAGATGGAGGGCAGAGGATAAAGATAAGGGTAAGATGGAGGGAGAGAGAAGGGAATTACCCCCTCTAGTCATTAGTATTGCGGGGGGGGGGGGTTAGCGTGTAGAATCTGGCAACCATAGCCCCCTATTCTGCTTCACCCTTGAAATAGATACACTGATCTCAATGGGTTTTTATCTGGTTAAATAAATGTGATGACGATGAAGCCAAACCAGCTAACAATTAATGGGACTCAAACTCAGAGAGATGAAGTGGTGTGTATCAGTGTGACAGAGAGACTGTGTGTTTATAGGGAGCATAGGGTGAGCAGAATGTCCTTAAGAACGAGGTGTGTGTCTGTGTGAGCGTGCGTGTATTAAGATTATATATGATCTTGAACTTTGTATCTTTTTTAAACCAGGGTCTATAAATAACATTATATCTGTGACTGTGTTCACTTCACAATCTTAGCTGTCTGTATTTGTGCCTGTAGCAGATGTGTGCATTAATTTATGAGGAACCTCTGGGTTCCCCTTATTTCAGACTGAAATATATATCACATTCCTCTGGACCCCCTCATTAATGTACATTGTACTATAACATGAGCTGATGGCACTTTGCAACACATTTAATACAATGAGGAGTTTTGCTTTATTTGACAAGTGCTACTAGCAGCTACAGCTACTCATACCTACAGTCTGACAGTTCTCTGAGCTGCTGTATGTGCACTTTATTTATATGAATAAGCTGCAAGCTAACTTTACAGAAAATACTAGATTCAAAAGTATAAGTGTAACGTTAAAATGGCAGAAATAAATTTATAAAAGATGAGCTGAACTTTAGTGAAACATCACACTTGTTTTATTTTATTTTTATTTATTTACTCTTTATTTATACAGGTAGTCTCACTGAGTCACGAGAACTCGTTTTCAAGAAAGACCTATTTTTTGGGAGCAGATGGTGGGGGTTAAGGACATTGCTCAGGGGGTCCAGAGTGGGGCAAAATGAGGGTGGAGGCAGGTGTGGGTGTTTCACCTTTTCCTCCCACATTTTGATGTAGTCAGTCAGGGAAGTTGAACCTGCAACTTTCTGATCACAGGCCCATCTTGTCTAACCTCTGCACCACCACTCCCCAGAGTTGACTGGTCAAGTGTCGGTGCTTGTGAATATTTACTTCCAGAATATGTCAGTACTCTTCAGATTTTATGTCCAGATCAACACAAAGAACTCATCATCACACCTGTTTTGCACCTTCTTGATTTTAGCTTCCTCCACAAAACACTTCTAGTCAGACATGACGTTCTTCCTGTCTAGATGTAATGTACTTAAAGACAGAGGCAGCATTTGGGGGATGGGGGTGAAGCCAACTTGCCACTGCTACGCCTCTGACCTGCCAAGTGAGTAAATGAGTCGAAGCAGTCAATACATGAAAGTGTACACATGTGACATCACGGATCAAGTGTGTGATGTAGTGATGACAGACGATCTGTGTGACCCGCCGGCTGCAGGATTTATAATGACGAATGTGTGACACGTAGTTTATGTGTGGTGCTCCACGTCAACACAGCTGAATTACACTTCATTCACTACTGCTCTGAGACATATCCTGAATTTTAACTCCTAATTTGTTTTTTTCAGACCATTTAGTTTAATTTTATTAAACTCCTAATTTGTAGATGAAACATTCACTGGACTGAAGACAATGAAAACTAGAAAACGGTTATTGAAACAAAACAAGTGTGCACTGAAATGCATGACGCCATTGCCTGATGCGCTTATGAGCATGCCTCAGCAGAAGTATTCGAACTGCTGAAATTTAGGCCTAAAATCATTTGAAACCAACATACACAGAAGTTGCCCAAGAAACAGGAGTCACAACATCTCCTGATGGTTTGTCTTTTGAATGTCCAGAGGACCAGACTTAACTTTTTTTAGATCTCCTGATGGTCATGAACAATTATATAAATTTAAATGGCTGTAACAGTATTAAGTAGTCAGGGTAGTAAAAATGATGGAAGACTAAATATGAATGTAAACAATAATGTTAATATTTTAAGAAGTAGAACATTTTAGAACCACATCATCTCTCCAACCTGTGGCTTGTTGTCAGATAAAGACTCATTCCTCTCATCTATTCCTTCACTGAGAGAGCTAGCAGATATGGATGTTTTGTGTGTGTGAGGCCTGCACACCTGTGTCTGTAACAGGATGATTAGTTCATGTGAATCAGAGTCAGAATCACAACTGTGGCGGCTGAAGACTAAAGACACCCAAACTTTAAAAAGATCTACTTAAATTATGCCAACTATGTGTCTAACGGCATGTGAAAAATAAATAGTTAATTAAAATTAAAATAGTTAATTATATAAGTAAATCAAAAATAAATATTGTAAATTACATGTATTTAATTTAAATTTTGAAATGATAAAATCATTATCTCAAGAAAAACACCTGAAAGTCACATTATTAAACTTTAATTTTAATTAATTTTTTTATCCATTACTTGCATTTTTGGGCAGCATGATGGCTCAGTGTTTAGCTCTATTGCCTCACAGCAAGAAGGTCCTGGGATCAATCCCCGACTTGGACCTGGGTTTTAAATGAGGAGCTTGCATGTTCTCCTCGTGTGCGTGTTTTCTGTGGGCCCTCCTGTTTCCTCCCACAGTCTAAAACATGCATGTTCGTCTGCCTTCAGGCCCAGGCCTCGCTTGAAAAAGAGATCTGTGCTCTCAGAGAAATTTGCCTAGTTAGATAAAGGTTAATAAACAATAAACAAATAAATGATTAAAGTTGTATTATCTAAAAGATAAAAAAAATAATTGCATTAAACTTTAAACTATTTTATTAATTTAAAAATGGCATAAATAAAATAATTTAATGTATTAGTATTATTATAAAACAAACATTCTTGAATGACAAAATAGCCCCCACCCCATAGCATAGGACTTAAACGTCTATGTTATAAGTAATTTCTCATATTTATAGATACAAATATTTATCTATGTTAAGATGCAGATCAATGTTGTAATCACTGGACCATTGTGACCTAATTAATACATTAAAGCCTGCTGCACTTTAAGCTGCAGAAGTATGAGGGCAGTGTTTTACCATATCACATTTGCTGACACGTCTCCATTATGTATCTGCAGTTATAAACTTAAAGCCTAATATTTCTAAAACCATACATAGCAATAACACAAAAAGTCAAACAACTATGCAGCACTAGTTTTGTTGCAAAAATCCAATGATGGAGGAGGAAGAGGAAGAAGAAGAATAAAGAAGAAAATTATAATAATGATAATATTAATGGTGTTTGTGTTATTATTATTGTGAAGAGAAACAGAATGACAATATGCACACTACGAAGAGCAAATATTCAAGGGTACTGACAGGCTTTGATTCTGACAAACTACAGAATAAAATGTCCTAAACAACATCTTCAAACAGACCAGGGGCATATATCTCATGTCTTTTGTTGTAACAACCAGTTTCACTGCAGATTATACAGAAATGTTCCTAAGATGTATAACCCAACTTTCCTTTCTTGCCCCTCCCTCTTTCTCTGCTTCCTTCACTCACCACACTAATGAGACAGAAAAACGAGGGGAGCAGCTGGGCCTGGGGAGCGACAGAGATGCAACATGCTCTCCTCCACTTCCCCACTCTCTTCCTTCATTCTTCTCACCATTAAAGTAGAGCAACCTTCACAAACTGTGGGGCTCCTAATGACCACATAAACACACACACACCACATGTGACCTGTGCCACTCCCTGTATGTCTCTGAACGTGTGTAATGTCTTGATATAAGTGAGCTGTCAGGGTGGTAACATGTAGCTCGTGTGATTTTGTGCAATTAAATTGACTGGGAACGTGTTAGGCAGCAGCTTGGTAGGTTAAAATTTACACAAATATTGACTAATGGGGTGAGGTCTGCTCTGGAAAGCTGACACTGAGACTAGTTTGAGGTATATGAATGCATAATCACCAATGAACATACCTGTCTGTCAGTCAGTGTGTAGATGTGCTGCTGGTCTGGACTGAACAGCATGTCTCGCAGTAAGGGACTTCCACCCTCACTGATGGTCACCTTCTCATACAGAACTGCTGGACGGTTGGAGCTCACGGAGTTCACCAGAATCTATAAGAAAATACATAAAATCCAAATTAGCAGTGCATTTGACATACAACATTCAAGATTCAAGGTTCTTTAATTGTCATTTGCACCACATGTGGGACATGTGGTGGAATGAAATTGTGTACACAGGGTTCCAGTTACATCCAACAAAGTATTGAAATGTAAAAGAAAAACAGTAATAAGATAGAAGATATCAACAAAAAAAAGTTAACTAAAAAACACTAAGCACCAATAGCATAAAAACAATACGCCAAACAGCAGCACAGACAAAGAGTCCGTGTGAGCAGATGAGCACGACTGAACACAGCAACATGAAACAGATCAGCAACAGCATGAAACAGATCAGCAGCAACATGAAATAGATCAGCAGCAACATGATGTGACTTTTCAGTGATTATCCTGGTTAGATATTCATGAGTCTAACAGACTCAAAGTAGAAGCTGTTCCTTAGTCTTGTGGTTCTACACGTAATGCTCCTTAGCCTCCTTCCTGAGGGGAGCAGGGTAAAACGTGTGTGCGCTGGGTGAGTGGAGTCCTTCGTGATGCAGGTGGCTCTCTTCCTGCATCTGGAGGTGTAAATGTCTGTGATGGTGGGGAGACTGACTCGAACATCTTCTGTGCAGCCTTCACCACTCTCTGCAAAGCTTTTCTTTCTGCAGCTGTGCAGCTTCAATGCCACATCTGTATTAAATAAATAAATAAATAAATAAATAAATAAATAAATAAATAAATAAATAAATAAAAACTTTATGGTCTAGCCAAAGTTAAATAAACATTTGAAGTTAATGGCACTGCGACCTCATTCAACATCTATTTGGCATTAGGGCAAGGACTCACTAATCACAACAAATGTTAAAACAAATCTAATTTAAATGACCATAAAATTATCAAATTCAACTTTACTATCATGTTATATTGTTCATTAAAAATACTTCAATCATTCTCATAATAAGGAACAGGTGGGTTTTAAATATACTTAGATATTTGTCAAAATCTGGTAAAAAAATCATCTATGATAACATGAAGCATCCATATATATCAGAGTATGTTCTGTATCATTGAGTTTATATTTGAAGCATTGTGCTAAATGTTCTGAATTATCTTGATTAAGATTTAATATGATAGTTGATCTCTTTTATATTTTTTTATTACATGTAACATAAGTCACATGTATCTGAACTGCATTTTAGGTAAGTGGTGATTTTATCTAACTTTGAAGTACAGTATATCTTTATTAAGTTATTATAGTTTTCTTTTTTTTTTAGCAAATTCATTAGAAATTAAAACTTTTTATTGACAAAAAATGGTTACAAGGATTTATTTCTTTTTAGCTTTCAAGTATAAAACCAAAGTTGTATCAGTTTTGCTTTAAGAAGACGAACACAGTTATTTACTTATTTATTTATTTATTTATCTGTTTACATATTTATTTGTTTATTTATTTATTTATTTACCTTTTTAAAGATAATTTCGTGAACATTAAAACGTGTTATAATAGTTAACCTTGTTTTGCTGAATTACTTTAATCTACAATGCACTTCTTTTTTTGACTCTATTTTAGATTACATGTTTACAAAAAACGATTTTGAAGTTGTAAAGGGACAAAATTACTACTTAAATGATCTGTCCTACTTTTGCGTGCCCCTTTGTAGATAGATGTTGGGCTTTTCTTTTGTCCTCTTTTTTTTATCAGCGCTTCGAGCTGCAGGTGTGTTCAGTTGTGTTCCTCAGCAATTGGATATGAAGGGGACTGCCAGCTCCAAGTATGACCTCATTAATTACATCTGTCAGTGATTCTCTGCAGATCTGTCTCCTGCTCTTCACGTGCTGCCACTCAGCCAGCCAACCAGTCAACCAGTCAGTCAGGAAATTTTCTGCTGGGGGTTAGACAACCTGCTGGGCTTCTGCTCACAGCACTGGCAGGTGGAGACTGCAGCGAGCGGGAAGAGGGGGACGCCAAGGACGAGGGAGGGGCAGGCCAGTCGGGGCAGAACAGACACACTTGTGCGTGCATCGAAACACAAACACACACATATAGAAGCAGACAACACCCCCCCCCCCCCCCACCCAGTGCAGCCGGAAGAATTTGATCTTTATTTAAATCCTTAAATTATAGCTGATTAAAAATTCATGGGGAGCCGTTTATATGAAAGCTGGGTGCTGCGCACGCTGCCCTGTGATGTCTAATTGGTCTGAAGGTTGCCAACTCTTTGAACAAGTCAGGACGGGGAGTAGTGGCGGCCCGTGTGCTTTGAATGAGGATATGAGTGTTTACCACCCACCTGCCGCTCATCTCGCTTTTGGGTTTTTTACCGTCCAATTTTTGTGCAGCGGCTGTAGAACGTCAAGAAGTTAGGACAGAACCAAATCAGTCCTTCAGTTCTGGTCTGGTTGTGGAAAATCTCAACCTCCGTGTCAACTTTTTTTGTTGTTGTTGTTTCTTCTTCAAAGCGTGAAAAGGTTTCATGGCAGAATCCTGCTCAAGCTTTTTATTATTTATTTATTTTTTATTTTTTTGGAAAAAGGTTGGAGCCTCCACTGCAGGAGATCCACTATAGCCCTAGCTCATACGGAGTGTGTAAGAAGCCCCATCTTCATTTTGCCTTTTCTCGTCATCCCAGTACATACGTACACAAACACATGCGGCTCAATGGCAGGGCCCTCCTGCTGCCAAAAGCATGGAATACCACATTTGTTTGTTTACGCCTCGTTTTCTTTCCCTGAACTCTATTAACATTTATATTGCAGCTGAAGGTGTTGGAAGTCCCTCCTGCAGTGGTGGGGGGGAACTCAGCTTAGATGAGAATGAGCTTCAGTCGAGCCTTCCTAGGCACAGGCTTGTGTGTTTATACATACATTATCCATCTATTCCCCAACTGCCTCTTTTCCCGTCTTGGTAGTTTTTTAAATATTTTTTTATCCTGTTCTTTTTTATTTTTTTTTTCAGTTCATATCACCATTTGCTCCAGCTCGCCTCTTATGCGACTCCTTAAGCTTTTATCTTTCTCCAAGGTAAATTGATTGCTTGGGGAGGGAAGAAAAAAAGTGTCTGGAAAAGCGTCCGGATTGGGCAGCCTGATTGTGCATTATCATATGAATAGAAGAGAGACAGCTCACCATGTCAGAGGAGGAGGAAGTGTTACAGGAAACATCCGTTAGACATCTGTGTTTCAGATGTTTCTTGCCAATTTTAACACATTTCCTTGCTGATCCGTGGGGGTATTCCAAGCAGAGATTTCTAATTCACACTGCTGTGACTTTGCTGTTCGTGCAAGGATTTGGTTCCACAATCTGTACTGTCATTTCCTCCCAAGCTCCGCCTTCCTGAAAGGCATACAGGAAGAAATCCACAACAATTTCATACGCTGTTAAACAAAGAAATAACTAAATTCTAAAACGTGTGTAAATGAGCTGTGCACGATGCACGTTTGTTGACATCGCTTTCTGCGTGTCTCCTCCTCGCCTGAAGACACAGACAAACCGATGCAGCTTATCGCACGTGGCTGATGCCTGTCATGTCGATCTTCCATGCGTGTCTGCATCAGTTAGGCCCCCTAACACTGCACGTTATAGACCCACACTGGTCTGGGTCTGTCCTTGTGACCCAGCAGCTTGGCAGACAGCAGGGACACCGTTTGATCGCTTTGCACAGAAAGACAAGCAGTCCTAATATGAACACATTTTTTACTTATCTAGCTGTGGTCTTCTGATGTACAAACACTGTTTAGACGTGCAGCATAGATATGCTCCTAATATACAAGTATTGTTGGAAGAAAACTCTTTTGATGACAAGAAAAATTACTGTAATTTTCACTGTGTACGTCACAATTTTTTGCATAAATTAGCATGCCTGCAACTTATACAGAGAAGTGACATATTTATGTTATTCCCCCATATTTATAATCCCATGTATGGCTGAGATTTGACGATTTCATTCATTCTGACATGGAAAATTTTGAACACTGTCATTTTCAGCTACTAAAGGGCCCTCGACTAATATGGCAAGCCAAGTGTCTCATAAATAGGTAAAAGTGGCTATTAATGAGACACTTGTCTTGCCATACTGAGACACCTATGTCTTTCTCCGGAACTCCTGTAACAAACGTCAAATCTGCTGCATTTCAGTGCGCCGCCCAGGCGAAATGCAGCTGATTTGACCATTAAAGTTAATTTATTAAGGAAAAGTTCAACTGAGACACACCTTTACTGAAATGTCAAGCAAACAAACAATTGTTTTTAGGTGGTTATCTTGTTACACTTTGAAGAAATGCCCAGTGAGTTGTCCCTCTGCACGCTCCTGCTTCCACAAATTGGATTTTGAAATGCAGCTGATTTGACCGTCAAAGTGCATTTATTAAGGAAAAGTTAAACTGAGACACAACTTTACTATAATTTTGAGCAAACAAATAATTGTTTTAAAGCGTTAATCTTGTTAAATTCTTGTTAAAGTCCTCCCATGCACGCCCCCTGCGGCCATGGCCGCCATAGTCGCCGTTTGGCACCCAGTCAATTTTTGGCACAACACTGACCCACATTTCCGAGTTGTCTACGGTGACGCGTAAAAAACACAACGTGTCAGTGGTGATGCATAATAGATGCGACTTATACGGCAAAGTGGCATGTATGGCGGCATGTACGGCAATCTTTTTTTCTTTGCATGCAGTAAAAAGACCACACTTTTTACAAGATACATTGTTCAGCTGATGAGAGAAAACTATTGCACCAGTGTGTTCCAAGAATAAAATTATACTTTGTAAAAGGACAATCCGTTCTATACAAATGGCATTTAGTGACCTAAATAAGAAACTGACACAGATTAGGATGGATTATAACATTAAGAATGCTAATTTATTTTTGTATTTTTTTCTTTAGATACAGCAGGGAGCTTCTAGAAGTCCTTTTGTTGGTATATTTTTAGCATTTGCTGTAATGGAAGCTGAATAACAAGTTAATGTCACCAGTTTCGTATGATTTTTTATAATACCATTAAGAGAAGAGGACCCGGAGGAATGAGAGACTGGGATTGCAGCGGTTAAAGCAAACTGTGTAACCTACATTTACTGCAGGCTGGCCCGTGCACTTAAAGCCTTCACGCTCTCTCTGAGCCACAAAGATGTGCCTGCAGCCTGACCAAACCGGATGCTAAAACATCTTTTATGTGCAAAACCTGCGTCAACGTATGACAGCGGAAACAAATCTGTTTTGTTTCAAACAGAAAGTGTATTTTTAGGGTTTTGACACAAGCTCTTCCCACAATCACAAAATGTGTCTTGCAGTCACAATTTTTTCTGCTTCCCTCACTGCCTCTTTTCGTCTCCCCTCCTCCAGCTGTCCAAGCATCCTCAAAGTTCACGTTGGGTTGGCAAGTTGTTTCTTTTTTTTTTTTTTTTCATGCTCTTCGGTTCCCTGGGCTGAGACAAACACACCCAGGGAAGTACACACGTGTCCGTTCGAATATGCACTGAGGAAAAAAAAAAGAAAAAGAGTGAAAGCCCCTTTGTGCCTTTCTTGCCTCCACTGTGCATGGCCGCACCATTTTACTGATGACTTCCTATAGCCAACAGCTAAGTGTCACTTTCCTTCGATTCACTAATTTGCATTGGTTCACTTTCCCAGCATGGTTCTGTGTGTCTGTGCCCACAAGCTGAATGTCAGTGTCTTCTCTCAGCATACAAATATCCTGCTGATACAGTACATCATGTGTACTCCTGGACATCTCTAACATTTGATGTTTCACATCAGAATTTCTATCACTAAACACTATTACCATTAGATGAAAATGGCCTTCTCTTTCAGGCACATAATAATGATTTTTTTCCCTTGTATTATTAAATGGAGTTATATCTACCGCATCTTGAAGGATTCAAACCACCCAAATGCATAGAAGTGACACGTCCTAAAACGTTCTGTTCTTGTGTATTTGGAGGCATGACTAGACGGAGCAGTATAGGTGATCTGCCATGGCCTCATCTAATCTGATTTGCATGCCAGGGAGAATTATGTAATTGGCATTTATGCAGAACAAAGAAGGATCAGCTCACGCAGAAGAAGGGTTTTCTTGTAGAACTGTGTATCTAAGCCTGTTTTCTGCAGCTCCGCGAGGCCTACGGTTGGCTACTGTGCAGACAGACAAGAAAACGACTGTTGTGTGGGACTGTTTGTGTTTGCATCGTACACATGCACGATGTGTTGTATTAGTGCATGATGAGCTGGCACATGGCTCGTGACGACGGGGAATACATTGGAAGCTTACCAGATCTTTCGCATATGCTACCTCAAATTTGTAAAGCTTTTAGCTCTCCTGTAATTATTATGTAGCAGTCACGAGAATAGAAGTGGGACTGGCTCAAGCTCAGCTACGTTTATATTAGGTTTAAATATTGTTGTTCTAAAACTCAGATGCTGCATTACAAACTCTTTAGTCATTTTTACACAAAACATTTTAAAGCCATCAGCAAAACTTTATTTCTGGCAGCCATGTTTGTTCTTCTTTGTACCTTTACCCCAAAACAACACAGAAACTTAATAAATGTACATTTATTTGCACAATAGGAAAAACAACTTATGCATTTCAGTTAGTTAGCCTGTTAGCTAATGTCATGTTAAAATGCTTATGTTGCTTTTATGTTTTTATTTTGATCCTGTATTAGTTAAATGTTTTATCCACACTACAGCTGCACCCGGTTTTATTCCCATGTCTCTGTGGTGCAGTGAAAATTTGGAAAAGAACAGGTTAACTAAAGTATATTTTTCCTGCTACTGTTACTTGACAGTAATGTTATGATATGTAATGAATTTTTTATCACATTTCTCATGCACAAGGAAATTAAGTTCATTAAGCAGACTCCTTTGGAAATGAAGAGCTGTAAAAGAGGCAGTTTAACTTTATATTTTTAGGAAAGATATTAACTAAAGCTTTGTCTACATTTGTCTTCCTTTTGCCGGAAGACGCTGAACTTTAGATTGAAGCAACTTTTTATAAAAGCAGCTGTATTTATTTGCTTTAGGAAGAAGAATCCAGTGTGGCTCCCTCAGAGTTGCACGATGTGTCAGGCTCCTGATAGAAACAGCCAACAGATGATCGTTTTTAATGCAGGTGCATTGTTGCTGTTGTCATGTCTGCTTTTGCTCCTGAAGCGAGATCGACACGCTCCATGACTGTGCTGAGTAACACCTGGAACCGCCCCAAATCTGGAACATGGCTTTGGGCCAAATCTCTCGCAGCGAGCATGAGACTCCTGCAACGGACTTTAATCTGACACGCTCTTTCCTCCTCTTCCTCATGCTTTGAGTCGTCTGCGTTGTCGTCGCTGTTTTGCAAGCGGAGTCAGACGCTACATTACACCCCGACCGTCAAACCCAAGCCAGACCATCGTTAGTCTGCCTGCTCTCTCCAGTCGCTGTGGGTTTTAATTTTTTGTTCTTGGTTATTTTTATTCAGTCACGTGTGCTAAATGTAAACGACACTGACTTCACAGCTGAGAGAAGCAAAGACTAAACTGGTGAAGGAATAATGGATCACAAATATGACATGCATAATCTTTAAAGAGACTGTTCTAAAAAGGTCAAAGTATTTGCAGCAGAAAGGGGCTTCTTGTTCTTTGTACATTTTAGAAGAAACAATAGGAAAAGTGGTGCATCAAGAACACACTGTGCTAATGCTCAAATGTGCTTTTCTAACTTTGTAAATGAGGGATTTGAGTCTTATTTGGTTACAGAGAGTCAGTGTCTAATAATTGAAATCATTTTATCAACTCACACTCATAAAGGAAAAATATTTGTTTGTGCCGGAGCTAAAATGCTCACTTTGCTAGTTTTACTTACAAAGTTGGACTCCAGTTATAATTGTGTGCATATTTATGAAGCGTTCACACTGTTGTGATCCATTTTTCTTTTGTACATTTTTTGTGCGATTCTCATCCTGCAGTTTTCAATCTATTCCATCATATCAACAAATCATAAATCAAAATGTTCAGCTCTTTCAGGGCAGTCCTGCTATAACTTTTGGTGTTGATGCAACTTCAGCTTTTTGAAATATTTAGCCTTTTCTGACATTTTTTTTTCCTCATAGAAAATGAATTGACTCATCTTACATCCTGCATATATTTAGATCTGTTTACAACCTTTTACTGCTCCTTTCACAGTTTGCTCTGTTTCAGCTTCTTTCAGCTTCCTTGTGCAAATGTAAACATTTTTTGGCTATTTTCAACAATTTTCATCTGTTTTTTCAGCTGTATTGTGTTCCTTTCAGCTTCTTTTAGCTGACTACATCATTTTTGAAGAATACATGTAATTTCTTCCTGCTAATTTCAGCTTGTTATGCTCCTTTAAATTATTTCTGTGTTTCAGCTTTTTCGACAATTTCAGCTACTATAAATAGCTGTTTTTATGCTAATTTAAACTTTATCAGCTAATTCTGCATCTTTTGCACTCATTTAAACTTTTTTCAGCCTAATTCAACAAAATGTGCTCTCTCCACTTCCTTCTGCTTTTTGAGCTACCAGTATTTTTCAGCTGTTTTTTTTTTTCCCTCATCTCAGCTTTTTTCTTGATAATTTCCACTTTTTTTGCTTTTTTCAGAGAATCAGAGAATCTTTATTGTCATTTGCACCACATGTGGTACATGTGATGAAATGAAATTATGTACACAGGGTCCCAGTT
>JARVLU010000324.1:25480237-25491066 GCA_031762415.1 Simpsonichthys santanae
AGGACATCATTTTAAATAAGTCCTCTATGTTAAACTGTTTGCTCTAGGGCTAAGGGATTGCTCACCTCTCCAAATACTATTTTAGCTTGAAAGCACATATTTCCAGCCTGAGCCTTCACACAGGAGAGTGAGGGAGGGTCCTGCTGCTGCAGTTTCATGGAGGTGGCTCGCAGGCATACTCCATTCTGACAGAATGAGGAGGCACTCTCCAAGTGTGTGGCGGAGAGGAAAAGGGGCCCTATTAATAAAATGACTCCATAATGGGTAGTTCCCTGCAGCCTGGCAAAGGAAGACAGGCGGATTGATGGATGAGGCCAAGTCCTACTTCCTCAAGCATACTGAGCTCATCTGTGTGGACATGCCTCTGTTAGGCCGAGACAGGGCCAGAACCCACAACACAACAGAAGTCCGGCTCACATGGGAAGAACTGAGCCACCTTATAAATCATGTATGTTTGGTGTAAGGCCAGCTGAGGAGAAGAACCCACTTTTGTTTGTTTTCCTCCACAGATTATTCCAAAACTTGTTGTTTTTTAATCCAACAGTCTCTTTTTGTGTTTTTAATCACCCTCTGCCAAAAGATGAAGGTATAGCAATAATCAAAGTTTATGCTCAATAATCCAGGTAAAAAAATAAAAAAAAAATCAGAAAAAGTTCAGTCAGGTCCTCTGGACGGTTTCGTTTGTATTGAAATGTTTTATCTTTCATCCAAAGGACTTCATCAGTCCGAGGAGCTGCAACAAAGTCCCATAAGCAGCTCACTCACGTAGTGCACCAACCAGTTTGATGTTGCTAAAATGGGTTCTGGAGTCCGCCCTGTCCCCCTCAAGGACCTGACTTAAATTTGTTGCATTTTTTTTACCTGGATTATTGAGCATGAACTTTGATGTTTTAAACCACTTTGGCCAAGGCTGCCTAAGAGGAATCAACAGGAGAGAGAGCGGACTCCAGAAAACATCTTATCACCATCAGACTTTTTGGTCCACCGTGTGAGTGAGCCGCTTGTGGGACGGAGTTTGTTGTGCCTCCTTGGACTGATGAAGTCCTTTGGATGAAGGACGAAATGTTTCAACAAAAAAGAAACTGTCCAGAGGGCCTGATGTAACTTTGTTTGAGTATAGCAATAACATTTTTGCATGTGTCTTTCTTTTACCAAAATATATTGTGAACCACTGGACAAGTTTTATGCAAACCCTGCAGAAAGTAAGTTAAGTAATTAAAAATACTGTGTATATATATATTCAGTAAATCTTACATATAATAAGTCAAAACATTGATGTGATAGTAGCTTAAATTAATCCTCAACATATTTTTTTCAAAAATTTTTTTTTTTTTTTTTCATTTAACCTTTATTTATCCATGTTAGTCTCATAGAGCCACGAGAACTCATTTTCAAGAGAGACCTGTTAGGGAGCAAATGGTGGGGGTTAAGGGCCTTGCTCAGGGGCCCAGAGTGGAGCGAATGAGGTGTTGTCGGTACCGGGGTTTGAACCGGCGATCTTCCGATCACAAGCCCACCGTCATATACTAGGTGACTTCTCACTGTATTGTTTCCCATAAGTTATGGAAATGCTTTTGAGTCATAATGTTTTCTTCTCAAGGTTTGACTCAAACACAGAGCTGGACAATAATTCGATATGGAATATATGTCACAATATACTTTTATTCAATAATGGTGATATAAGTTTTAAGCACATTTTTGATATTTCGATATGATTACAGCGTTTCACTGATGCATTTCTTTTTCTGTTTTGTTGAAGCAGCCGCTTCAGTTTCAACCCAGACAGAAAAAGCTGCGACACAACTCCGTGTGTGGGGACACAGATGTTACGCAGAGCTCGAGTCCAGAAGGCGTTAGCGGCAGCAAGCTAGGCTAAGCTAATCTCCAATGCGCGTTAAGTTTTCACTTCAAAATGAGTGTCCATGACCGTCAGAATGCGACTGAACAAGGTTTAACAAGTGAAGAAAAAACAGATGACATCACTGATAAGAGAGGAAAGACTAATTTGGTGGTGTGGAAGTGGTTCAGCTTTCTAAGATCTGATAAACTGCAAGTTTCAGACAGTGTGCTGCAAAATGTGACGGAGAATCGTTCCAACTAGCGGTTGGAAAACATCTAACTTGTTCCACTCGATAGAATCTGCTGAGAGTCAGAAGATGAAGCACAATAAAAGTTTGAGGCAACATGTCCCTGAAACAACACCCCCAGCTGTATCAAAACATAAAACATAACCTAACAACCCATGCAGCAAACACAAACGTTTGCTGCATGGGTTGTTAGGTTATGTTGTTGTTTAAAGTTAAAACTATTAATATTGACAAAGCTGAGAGCTTCATGTTTATTTGACGGTGACTAAAAAAATGAAGGCTAAATACAAATAAAAGGTAAACATTAATTTATTTGTACAGGTTTTTTTTTTTGTTTTTTTTTTTTTTTGGCTTTTATGTTGTTTATATCAAAATCAAATTATATCATGATTGACTAAAATTAAGAAATATACTGTATTGTGATAAACGTTTTGGCCATATCGTCATGTACATTTTTCTCAGTTTTCAAAATAAAATTATCTAATTTTAAATCTGCCATGAAAGGTGGCAGGTCTGTAGTCCTTCAAAAACTGCCAGGCCTTCATTTACTTATTTATTTTTTGTTGTTTTAAACCCACAATATGTTCTCAAACACAATTTGTTGAGAAATAATCAGACAGACTCTACCTTAAAGGTAATATCAGTCCAAAATGTAAAAAAAAAAAGTGTGTACGGTAAACAGGATTCTGTGGGCGATGAATATTACATTTGCATAATGCACCTCTAAAGCTGCATTTACCAGAAATATTATCTTACAAAAAAGCAGCGTCTGAATAGGATTTCTTTTTAACTGTTTTGTTTTAAAGGGAACAGACTTGTGCCAAAATGGGCTAATAAAATATTCCTGTGGCACAACATCGGTACAGTCAACCCTAACAATATCCCAGCCTCCTGAAGGCATCACTCCATCATTTTTTATTACATCTCCTTGTATCACTACATTGATTAGAGTGGCCTCAGCATGACTGACTTTTTAATTGTGTATTTGCTGATCTGAAAGCTGCACAGACACCATGGCAGGGTTTGCACTAACCATTTCAGTAGTGCTCTGAGGCACTCTTTGACACGCAAAGTTCTTTGTTAGAATATACATCAGTTTGTATCACCATAGCGACCTCCTTGGATGCTGAGCAGGGGACCCTCATAAATATGTAACCCTGACAGATTTGAGGAATAGTCTTCCTCAACTGTTTTTCTCCAGCCATTTTGTTAACGCCAACATGAAGAGGAGTTACTAGAATAGGTGTTAACATTCCGCCAATGTTGTGTATCATTAATAACTACATACGCTCAAATGTCTGTGGAATTACCGCATTAGAATGAGTTCCATTTTTTTAGCAACTAAAAACAAAAAGAAGCGTGCCACTAATTTATTTTGTCTAATTTGTCAGCATGCTTTGTCACACTGTATTGTACACGTGCACTGTAAGACAGGTAAAGTAGTGTTTTTCTCAAATAAGGTTTTCTCCATCATTTGCTTTCAGTTGCACTGCTTGTTCGTTTGTTTCTGTCGGTCTGACTGTAATACCTGCAGTCAGAAAACTACAGTAAAAATAAACTGACACTTGTGTTTTGATAATCCAATTTAGACTCTAAATTTAGCTCACATTCACCAAGCCATTCTGTCAGTATCTTAAATTATAATATCACATTTATTTACATTTAAATAGTTTTTTTTTTTCAGTTACTAAAAACATTTTGATGATGGGTAGTTGAACCTCTGACAAAAGTCCTTTCTACCACATCCCAGAATTTCAGGTCTTAACTACGTGGCCAACAGTCCAACCTTATAATGGCACTTTGCCACTGTCTTAACTACCATTGGTTCTGCACCATTTAAGGGCCGGCACACTGTCACACCCACTCAGCCCGGTTTATGGGACCACCTTGTTTGAGGTTGCAAGCGAGCTGCTCTGATGTGACAATTTTGACACTGCAGACAGCAGCCATTGATTAACCAGCAGAGCTACATCATTGGATGACCCATCCAGCAAAACTGCAAAACACCTGAACCTCCACTTCCTCTCTGATCATGTTGACAAACTGCACCACAAGAAATGAGCACATTTACAGGGAGATATCAGAGACAATGGCGCAGCGTAGCTACACCAGGACTTATAAGCAGTGCCGGGATAAGCTTGAAGTTAAAGGGCAATTATGGACCACAACAGGCGGAGTGGCTCGAACACAATGACCAGTCACGATACCGCCCACTTTGCATTGACGATCCCGCCCACAGAGCAGGGAAACAAGTCACAGTGGCAGATCACCACAGAGAAGAACCGATTAGATGAAGCCAAGTGGAGTTGCGCTTATCAATGGCAAAGCAGCTTAAATGTTTCGCATTCCTTGGAACAATTCTTTTTTTCATTTTAGAGCTTGATGAATCCTAAAGTCAACATTTAATGTTAGATGGTTCCTCTTTTTTTTTCATTCAAACTTTATTAAACAGGTTAATCCCATTGAGCCTCAGGGACTCATTTACAAAAGAGACCTAACTTCTTTAAAATCTTTAAAATGTAATCTCTTTATGGTTGTTTGAGGAATAAGGTGATGCATACTTCATTAGGTACAGGTACATAACTTGTTCCAGCTTAAACTTTACTACTTTTTTGTTCAAATAAATCCATGTTGTAAATCTGTCATAATACAACGACAACAAGAAGAGAACAGGAACAATTGTTTTGTTTGTTTGTTTTAGTAACATAAGCAGATTGTGTGATCCTCCACGGCAGAGAAAGACTCACTGTGCAATGTATTAAACATACACATTGTTTTTGGTCTAATATGGCAGCAATGAAGCTCTGAAAATGGTTGTTGTCAAACAGCTAATGTAGCTGTAAAATGTCTACGTTGCTCTGTTTCAAAAGCCTGTTAAAAAAATAAAAATAAAGTCTGTTTCCTGTCCCCACCACTGTGGGACTGGTGTCTGTTACAGTTCATATGTTTAAACATCCTCCAAAAATCTCACAATATTTCTCCCCCAAACCAAAAAAAAAAAGGGAGGTTGCTGAGTGATGAATTATGTATCAAAGGACAAACACATCAATAAAGGCTAATGTGCTCTGTTTTAGACAGGAACACAGCAGAGGTACCAGGTGACAGGGGGGAGATTTAAGATCCCTCCAAATGAATTATGACAGCGATTTAGATAGGTGCCAAATTCACATTTACATTCAGCTCACAGATGAAGGCTAACACAGGAGCTCTCCTGCAATTTGGGGGAGACACTGATATTGATCATATCTGATGCCAAAGGAACAAAGGTTCGAGCCACAGATAGTGACCTCAAAATGATTGTGTCATTCTTTTTGTTAGGCCTCTGTTTATGTGTTGGCACCCGATGTGGCGTTATGCTGCTTACTGTTGTTTCCATCTTCTCCTCATTGCACTGTAATGACTGAGCCCAAAAATATTGGGAAAACTTGAAATAAAACTCAAGAGTACCCATTTTTTTTTATTTTTTATTTTTTTTTTTTTGCAATAAACACAAGTAATAGGAACCACTTTCACAGTAAAACCACATTTCTTTGGGGAAATACCATGTTTAACTGTAGGACCTTTGTTTAAGCCAATTTGTTGGTAAGACTAATTTTTTGTGTGTGTTTCTGAACGATCCTGAATCCTTGCCATTTCAAAATGCATTGGTCTGAATCTGCAGTAGTTGGGGATCCAGAGAGGGGCAAAAAGAAAATTCAGCTGGTATCACCAAATTATCACATTATTATCAGTGCTATGACAAACTAGGGTCATGGTCAAGGAGAAAACTGAGCTGGCACTGCCCCTTCATCAACACTCCCCCCACAGAAGAGCATCTAATATTCTATTACAATGATGGCAATTAACAGAGAAATGATAGCGACCCAGTGACAATGGACAAATTTGTGACAACCCTTTCAATTGTTCTTCTGTAGAGGGAATCTATATCATTGTCTGAGAACGTTCGGCTGCAGTGTGCTGCATCCACGCTTGAGTGCTTTTACAAGTGGTGGTTTAACAAGGAGCAGAGGGCAAAATTTTGCTCCCTTTAAGCTTTTGCAATTACACAAAGGTGGCAAAGGGGCCACTGTTCTTAAGAGTGAGCCTACTTGGGCGAGCCATTTTGTTCACTGCAGCAAGAAGCAAGGACAGTTGTGTTTTATGTGGAGCATAACCTTTTACTTTAGCAAAAGGAGAAATTCTTATCATAATGGATGAGTGGTCACAGAAATTACAAAAAATGAACAACTAGTTCAGCACTTTAGAACACACCGCTAAACTATATCTGGTAAGAAAAACACAAAAACCTATTGTGAGCTTAAGAGCTATCGTGCGTCTAGTTTGTTTGCCATTTGCCTTTTTTAATATTAATCTTAAAGTTGTATAGCTTCCTTCAACACAACCCTATTATTTTTTTTATTTTTATTCTAATGTATTTAAAATATTTAAATGATAGGCTGCTCAGCTACTAAAACGAGGCATTACGTGATATTGTCTAGACAAAAAGGGAAGTGCCTCCAAGTGGAATAGTAACAAGTTATTTCACCGTAACTGATAGCTTCTCATTTCTTAAACAACCATATGAGATTAGGAGACAGTGTATTACATTTCTTTCATGATCATTAGTGGTTACAATAATGAAGGGAGACAAACGGGGCTGGCAAGGAGCAATCACGGGACAGAAGATCCCTCAAGCAATCTTTTAGCTTAAGAAAAGTTTAAACAAGTCGTTCATAAAGGCGTCTTGAAAAGCTTCTTTCAGTCTGTAATTTTTTTTAAAAGGTGCAAACTTAAAAGTTAAATTGATACTTCAAATTTACTGAAATGGGGTTTCTGTGTAAAGGTTATGAACAATCAGTTTGTCACCTGTTGTAGATACAGTAGCTCACTGAACAATCTCACTTTGGAGAACTAGAGTTTAATTCTGACTGGATGCTGAGCTAACAGCTAGTCTGAATGGGGTCTAAACCACAGTGGATTGCTGATGTCTCTCTACCATATGTGTCAAACTCAAGGCCCGGGGACCAAATGTGGCCCTCATTGACATCTCACCTGACCCCCGGGATATTATTTTAAATGTAAAATACTTTTACCACTTTATTTTTTTCAGTAATATTTGATTATGATGTCAAAAGTGCAACAGAGAATGTCATATGAGACCAATGAAAGACTTGTTGAGGAACCTGCAACCAAGAAAAGATGCTGTGTATTTAACTTGAGTTAATCTAGTTTCTGAAACCGGCCCTTGGTTTGCAAAAGGTTTTAATTTTGCCCCCCTTTTGTAAGTGAGTTTGACACCCCTGGAACAGTCACTCAGAGTTAGCACTATAACTCTATCAAACTTCCCATCCAGCTAAACGTGCTGTGTTACCACATTCACCCAACATTACTGAACATTAGAGCCCAATCTATATAGTAATTTTGACTATTGCCAATACCAATGCTGTATTGGGAGGGGAAGGCTAATGCCGATAACAGATATAATGGCTGAATTTTTTTGTCCACCACAAATAATCTAAGTAAACAGATACTTTTAAACCTGTTTTATCCCTTGAAGTCTTGAACTAGTCTTCCTAACGTGCATTCACATTTTCCATTCTCAACTATTCACCATAAAGTTACCAAGTGTATTACAAAAATGTAAATTAAACAAAGAAACGACCTTCCCTGTTCATGGTTTACTCAGTCAGTCAAGTATGGTGAAGGCCTAACTAGTACTGACCGCAGCAGCGGTTATTTATTTAGTTATGTATTTATTTATTGCAGAGAAGTAAAGATTTCAGAGGACCAATACATTTCATTGAGGACAACAAAGATGATGTTACTAACACTGATATGTTTTACCTCTACGTTAGATTTATTGTTCTGGCTGACATTTTACAAGGCAAGAGCCTATGCTAGGTTATCCAAACATTAGCTTGCTAACTTGAGAGTCATGTAGCTAATGATAAGCGATTGGAGGATTGGAAAAAAAATCTATTATTGTTTACTGTATTTTCCACTGTACACGTTGCACTGCCGTATAGGTCGCATTAGTCCAAATATGTCTAAAGTGGAAAAAAAAATCATAAATACGTTGTTTCGATGTGTAAGTCACATCTATTATGCATCACCGCTGACGTGTCGCGTTTGTTACGTGTCACAGCTGACAACCTGGAAATATGGGCCGGTGTTGTGCCAAAAATCGATTTGCTACCAAATGGCAGCCACAGGAGTGTGCACGGGAGGACTTTAACAAACCAAAAATTGGTTAATAAATATGGGGAAAAAAACATAAATAAGTCGCTTTGGTGTATAAGTCGCAGGGCATGTACCATTAGTTATGCAAAAAAACTGCGACTCATAAGCCAAAAAATATGGTACAGTATATGTATTTTTTTACTTTGCAGATCAGTTAAAATAAACTTATGCTCTGTTCAGTAAAATGTGCTACACAATATTGCTTACTGCTTCGGCTGTGCTGAATATGAAAGTAAAAGTGAACGGTCATGCATTGTACAATTACGCCTTTGGCCAGTAAGGCCACGCCTTGTTCCCAGTGTTTATATTGGAGCATAATGGGACAATTATCACAGATACCGATTTGTCCCCAAACTCCTATATCGGCTCTACTGATATATCGGTCAGTCTCTACTGAATATTCGCTGTTTTAACTAGATGTTCATGGTATAGAACTGTCCAATGCATACTGACAGATGTGAGATGTATTAGCAAGAGTCAACAGCTTTTCATTCAAGGAGAATTGGTATTTTTAAGGAATTCTGAAGAGATGATGTAATTATATAATATTGAAGCAATCTGAATCATGGGTTGAGTTACAGAAAGGGATTCCCCTCTCAACCACCTGATTTTATGAATCATAGTACAAGCCAACACCTTTCACACCTAATAAAGCCTCACCAGCTATTTTTTAGAGGAGGTTATGAGGTTCACATGTGTTTGCTGCGAGTTTAGTTAAAGAGCTGCCCGGCCTTTTGCCCGCCAACTGTCTTCCAGCTGCCTTCTCCTTTTTAGTGGTCATGGACTGTTCCAGTGCATATACCACAGTGAAATAGACTTTTGCTCTTTTCTTCATTGCCACAAAAGGCCAGGCACTTCGCTAGAGTTCCCATTCCCCTTTTACATAGTGATAAGACAGCCATTATCCTTTGAACCTTTCTTTTCACTGCACCAAGAGAAAAGGAAGAGCGAAAAAGAAGGAGGAGGAGGACAGAGAAAGATTTCTTCCCTGAGGTGGGCCTGGCCTCACCTCTGTGTGGTGGGCTTTTTTGTGAGCAGTGAAGAGGTCCTTAACCTTCTATCAGATGGAGGCACACAGTTGTGTTCTGCTTGAATAACTACATTGAAAAGCCCTGAAGCACATGAGATAGTTCTATAGACTGTGCAAGTGGCATGGAGAGAGGGAGAGAGAGACAGGCAGACTGACCGGTGGGAGAGAGGTGCGTGGTGGTGGTGGCACTGTATGACCTGCTGGAGTGTGACCCTCACATGATGTGCACATTCTTTGGTAAAGTGCCCATCAGTGCTTGACTGTATATCTGTGTGCTTTGTTGGACAGGTCTCACTGACAGGATGGTCCTTCTCTAGTAATGCCATAACAACACAGTTCACACATTTCTATAATACGCTTCCTTTCATAGATGTCGCTTTACAAAGTAACAGTCTCGCTGCTCTCAAGCTGTAAATGGCTTTCCAGTAGCAGTAGTTTCAATGTTGGAGTGCAGATATTTGAATATTGTGCTGAAGGACTCATGGCAGCTGATAACTGATGGTACTGTGAGCTTCTTTTATTATTTAAACTAAACCATTTTATTGAGTTTATTTTGGTTATTTTGATTGCAACTGCAGGTGTAATAGTAAAAAGCAACAATTGGTACTTTGGTTTTTGGGTCACAGTTTGGTATAAGTTTGATAAAACAAACAAATTCTAAATGCTAATGTTTGCTGTTGTGCTTTTCTAATGTATAACTAGGAATAAAGCTACAGATGTATTGGATTTAAATGCATTAGTGTAGGGTTTGTTTGTCGTTTGGATGCTTTGAGTGGAACTCCGTAGCGTTGTATTCAGTAAAAATGCCTTATTTCTCATAGGAATAGTTCAGAGCATTGTCAGTTTGGAATATCAGGCAGAGGTTTTGTCCTTGGACATGAACTACCAGTTGTTCTGAATGGGGTCAGTGACCAAGGTGATTACGGCCATCCTAAAACAACTCCAGTCTCCAATTGTTATTGTAGTTCATGCTATCACAATTTTACATTAACGCTATTTAAACAACCGTTTATGGTTATTTATGCTTAAGAATGAGTCAGTCTGCAATACGTTACTAGTAACTACTAATGAAACTGTAAAAAAAAAAAAAAAAAGAAATATATGGCCTGGCAGAGAAAATATCTGATTTAATAGTATTAAAAATAACATCAATAAATAAACACTAAAATAATTATTTTTACATTGTCTTACGTTTTCACCAGAAAGTAACTTTGTCCTAATACTGTACTCCTAAAATGAGTTGCCAAATCAACCATCTTTACACAGCACCACCTACAGGTTAGATATTTACTTTTAATAGCAGCTCCGGAGAACGCCGTTTCAAATCATCTTTTTCTTTTTTTTTTAATTTCTTTCTGTTTTCACAAGTGAAAATGTAGTTTTTCTTCTAAATGCCGTGTTCTGTTTTCTGTTTCCTATTACCCTGATGCATGCTCAATAATCCAGGTAGAAAAATCTAAAAAAGCTAAGTCTGGTCCTCTGGACATTCAAAA
>JARVLU010000324.1:25503578-25515522 GCA_031762415.1 Simpsonichthys santanae
TGTTTAAAAAGACGTTACCGATCGCCGTTTTAGTTTCGGTTTTGATTTGCGGCCGTATATGCGGAAATACGGCGCCACGTGCGTTCGGCTCCGACCTACGGCAGAATTGACCTACAAACGGTCCTTAGGTCCGGAACCCATTCGTATCTCGGGGACTACCTGTATACAGTATACAGTATATATATGTGTGTGTGCGTGCGTGCGTGCGTGCGTGCGTGCGTGCGTGTGTGTGTGTGTTCAGGTCAATTGCTTATAATCTTCTTTAAATCACAATTATTTAAATTCCAGGTTGTAAGGCAACAAAAACAAAAAGATACCAAGCGGTGAACACATTTTCAACTTACTGTCCAATAATTTTTGTTCTTCTGTTGTACAGAATAATTAGCCTTCCCTCCGTTTCACATTATCACTCTTCTTGTTGACACATTTTGCAGAAGCAACACATAATTCACACAGGATCTATTTAAGAGGTGATATATAGCACAGAAATATGCATGGTCTGATTTGATTACTTAGAAAAGACTTCTCAGCATCACAACAAATACATACAAATCCATAAAAAAAGATAAGTATATACAAAGCAAATTAGTTCATAACAATTCCATTGCTAAATTACGCTCATTACACAGTTATAAGTAGCTGATTAATTGGGTCAAAAGTGCATGTCACAGTGAGTTTGATTCCTGCTCTGCTAAATATTCACAAGGTAAAAACCTGTCAGCTAGCAATTTTCATCAAGTGTCAAAGTTAGTGACTGTAACTTCAAATGTTTCAAGTCGCAACTAGTTTGTGCGGCACATGCTCACACACATGTTGTCCCACCTTTTTTAATTACACCATTAAGAAATCTGATGAAACCTGAGTGTAACTTTCTTTCATATTTCTTTACAGTAGTTTGTAACTAGACAGCAGCCATTAGTGTAGCATTACAAAGACTGTGTGACTGATGGTGAGCCAAATTCTGTCTTTTTTTGAATGATGCAAGTAATAGTAATGTGCAACAGTGTCGAGGACCAGAATAAAGGAACGCAGGCTGGATTGTCGCAGTCACACAGCTGCTTTTGTATGAGAGAGCCACTGAGCGAGGCGTGTATTAGAAGCCATGTTCTTGGAGAAGAAGGGCTTTCTTGGTTTTGTGTGAGGAAAGGGCCAAGTCTGTGTGAATTTGTGTATAGTCCTTTTTTTCTGTGGCTTAAAGGGCTGGTTTTTTCTTGGCAGACGAACAGAAGACTGCATTGTGTGCGTCTGTAATCTCTTTACCTGGATTGGCAGCAAAACTAGCAAGTGCAGCTCCCAGTGTGGAATTGGCACTCAGCAGTCAATGTCACACTGAGCGAACTGCGTCGCAAACAACCACAAACCAGCCGTGTGTCTGTGTGAGGCTGTGTGCAAAAATGACGGCACGCTTTCTTCCCCCAGTTTGTGTTTCTTTTTAACCTTAATGGGTAAATTTTACACCCCCTGCATAAACACAGTCCAATTTTCCCAATACATGTATATGTATCACGTGTCACGTTTTCAAAACTACGTGCAGGTCTTTGCCCTCGGAGATAAAGTCGCAAAGGCTTGAGTAGTATGAGGTGTTATTTTACAGCAACGAATTGACATAAATTTGTCTCTTCAGCCTGACATGGTAAGAAGGAAAAAAATAATAATGGGCCTCATTATCTTTCATCTCTTTGGCATATTACATTAATTATTTTATACAAGTCTGCCAATTTGAGACCTGTATCTTGGGAAGCAGAGCTGCGCCTGCACAGGTTAACGGCTACTCGGTGAAAAAAGTCCCACTATTTGACGTCACCACAATGCCTCATCAGCCACCGGTGCTAGGGATTGACCATGGCCGACTGAGCAGAGGATGTCTGTCTGCAAAGTGATTGCTGGCTCATTGACTGAGTGGGAGAGAAGGGGATGGGGTGGGGAAGCAGGTGGAGTGGAGAAAAGGAACAAGTACAGTTAAAATAGAAAAAAAGAGGAAGAAGATGGAAAGAAGGCGGGCTGAGATGAAGAAAAGCAGGAAAAGTAGAATGAAGGCCTGGTGAGGGCACAAAAAGAAGTAAATAAAGAAAAAAGAGAGTGTCTCGGTGGGAAGCCTCCCCCTGCTGACTCCTCTGGCTGGAATCTGCTGCCGATGGCTTCAAAAGAGCGCCAGGCAGTCTAGGCCTCTGCTTCTAGCAATTAGAGATCACTCCAGCGGATACCTCCTGGCCAGCCAGCAAATCCCTCAAAAATACCCTCTGATTACTACTGTAGGACACAGGCTGTTTACCAAATGGATCTAGCACTGCTGAGAGTGAGGTTTGATAATGCCTCCTTTTATTCAGGCTAGAGAGGGAGCGGGGGGCGTTTGAGTTTAAAGATGGCACTACAGAAAATAATTGTTAGATGAATTTATGCCATGAAATAAAAAACAACAAGTTCTTTAATTTATTTTCAAAGTACCTTGAAGAGAATGGGTATCTTTCTTTCTTTTCTTTTTTTTTTTTTTTTTTTAGAATAAACAGTGTTGCTTTTTTTTTGGTGATAGCAGATATCCTCCAATTAGACCCCCTTCTATGGCAACTGTTGATTTAATAGAAATGGTGGCGTTTCACCAGTGTGACTTCTGAAGGACAGCGCCGGTGCAGAGTAAAACAACCAGCACCTGTGTCTGATTTAACCGATCTACACCGCCTTCGCATTAAGTGGCATCAGATATTCCGGCTCTTCTCCGTGCGTTGCTGCAGCCCCCAGACACATTCCTTATTGTATTCTCTCACCTTGACAGACCTGATATTAGCGATTAGTGTGAATGTCATTTAAATGGCAGAGCTAATCATACGCTCTGGGTCTCCTTCCACCGGAGGGCCCCTCACCTTGGCCTAATCTCGGCGACGAAGGAAATGATGTGTTTAGCCACTCTTAATAACTGCTTTAGCTCATCATCTCCCAGATGAGCTGGGTTTATGGCCAACCTGTTCCTCAGCAGGGGAGGCGCAGTGTGGAGTGAGGAGCCTGGCCCTTAGCCTTGCTTCCTCCTCCTTCCTCAGGCTCCTTGTTGTGATTCGCATCCTGACATCAGCGACCTAACAGGCTCACCTCAAAATCAACACCAGCATTAAATTAGTTGTGATTCTGTCGTCTGCAATGAGCCCGACGAGACACACTTGACAGGTTGGTGATTAAAGGGTAGAGAATCCTCCTCTTGTCACCTGTCTGTTTTCTCCTGCTCATGGCTGACATATACCCCTCAATCAGCGTTGCTGTAGTTGTGTGTGCGTGTCTGTGCGCATGGACCTTAAGCTCACGGACTGAATGGGTTTGTTTTTAAGTTAGAGTCTGCTGCGCTGGCCCTGCACGGCCACTGCAAAGGGAAGGAGGATGAAGGCAAGAGATTGTGGAAGAAAGCCTGGGGTTTTAATCTCTTCCCCGTGTTTATCTCACCACCAGGAGACAAACCGTGTGCCATTAAAAACATCAGCTACTCCCACTGCTTGGCAGCACAGCCACACCTCTGAAGACATTTGAAGGACACAATAAAAGAGACAAAAACCAAAACCAGTAGAAATCCACAGTCATGAACGAGGGCCCATGATTGGATTTTGCACATTTGTGGAAATTGGATTTAAGTGGAATTCTCTTAAAACATACAGTAGGTTGGGAGCATTTGTTGTGCATACATTGACATTGCATATTTGCAGCGTAAACTCATGCCTTAAAAGAAGAGCAGAACTTATTTGAACAAAAGTAGGCAAACATCTTTAAGCCTCCGCCGCTCTGGGCATTCAGTCTCTTCAGGAAATGAAAATGCTAGCTTGGAATTGTCATCATATTGAGAGTTAGTCAACCTTTGACCTTGTAATACCCCTACAGCTTCTCTATTTGTGACCCGCTGGATGCTCTTAGAAAACGAAACCATCAGGGAGGATCTACTCTCACATCATCATTCTCTGAACACCTAATAGTGGATTTACCAAGGTTAAACCCCCTGTGAGATTGCAGACACCGTGACCTGGAATACTGAGTTTACATCTGCTCACACACAAATACACACATGCTCACATACACAATATGAAGCATGTCTCTGTGAGGCAGAGGCATGCTCCACATGGATAAACTCAGCTTTGTCTGGTGATACAAAGTCTCACAGCATTAAAATTATGTTCAGCAATCCTGACATAAATGCAGGAATATTGTTAATCTGCATGATAGTTACAGAAAGAAACAAGGGAAGAGGTGGCCTCTGTCTTCATTCTCCCCTGTATTTACAGCTTGATTGGTGCCTAGCCAGGCATCTTACAGCTGAGCACAGCACATGAGGGAATTAACTGTGTCTGCTGTGCAGTGTTAGTGAAACATGTCGCTTCAAGTCTTTGTAAGACTTTTTAAAAACATGCTGATCCACACAGGTGTGTTCTGAAAGCTAGCGCATTCATAAATGCACTGCAGAAACACTCCCAGATGCTCCCAAGATTTGTAAAAAAAATAATGTCATTAGTGTTTGTGGTGCATTTTTACACCAAGTATCAACCATGCTCATTAAGTTTTGTTTTTTTTTTATGTTGAAGATATAATAAGGGACTTTACAGGAACATTCACATACATAGAAAAGCCAATTAGTAAAGTTCTCTATCTAAGGAAGCCAGCAGGCATGTTGAATCTTCACTTCGTTGCAGTCTCACATCCTGAGCGAGCACAATGGCAACAGTGGAAAGGAAAAACTCAATTTTAACAGGAAGAAACCTCCAGCAGAACCAGGCTCAGGACAAGCAGCCATCTGTTTTGACCATGCTGGTTTTGAGAAGACAAGAAGGAGAGACAAACGAACACAGAATGGCAGGTCCAGATGTAGGTGCAGGTGTACCCGGTGGTGGCTCCAGAGATATTTGTCTGCAGGTACTAATTGGGGGCTAAGCATTTTGTGAGGGCGCTATAAAGGATCAATTGTGATTTCAGTTCTCAACACACACAGATGCAAGCACAGAGGTGCACTCAGAACTCAGACAAGTATAGTCACCAATAAAGTGGATGGTGAATATGTGGTATTCTGCAATTTAATTAAAGCATGTACAAACATGACATACACACATGTACAGTATGTATGGTGCAGAATGTAAACTGTTACTATAAATACACTGTATTGTTCCCCCGGATGTATATGTGTATGCATGGACAATTTCAGTGCACAATACTGAATGCATTACAGTCACAAGGTTGAAATCATCCACTCACCATCAGCCGTCTGCATAGCAGGACAATCCGCCTGTTATTGTGAAATTTGTGTCTTCCTTTTAGAAAATGCTGACAAGCAAAGCAAAACACGGCATCTCTACCCACGCTGTATTCCTACCACAAATATTGATCGAGCCAGCCTTTGTTAAAACTTCTCTGTTGCACCCCAAACAGATGTGACAGGTACTTTTGCAGAAGTGGTTGTCTTGGTCCATCTTGAGGACTTCTGCTTAGATCCTCCAGCTGTCCAGCGCTAGCTGTGTTAGCATTGCCCGCAGATGTGGAAGGACGGCAGTACGCTTGATCCCCTTCTTCCAAATTATTGTTTCTTTGTTGGTCGCAGTCTGCTTCCAAAAACATCTTCCTTCTCTGATTCCATCCTAGGAAATTTGGGTAACAGAAGACTAATCATTGACTGTATTTTGAAATAAGTTGTGTTTCGCAAGGAAAATATCACAACAACCACATATAAAGAATATTAACTTAGATGAAAAAGAAAATAATCTGATATTGTCTTGGGGGGTGCTATGACTTTTCTTGGGGGAGATTAAGTCCATACCAATCGTGCAGCTCATCCATCAATCAGCCAATTGTGTGTCATGTCCAATCTTATTTTGAAAAACCGCGATGGATAGATTGTCCGCGATAAAACGAATTGTGAAGTAGCGAGGGACTGATGTAGTTGCTTAGCTGTGGAGGCCATCTCGAATGGGAATAATTCCAAAAGTTAGTCAGTTATACATATACTTTGAATGAGTTATTTTTCAGAGTATCATTCAAATATATCCGCTGATTCATGATTTATATTTCTAACACAATAAAAAAAACACACATAAATGACCAAGAACATTATCACTCTGTCATTGCCTTTGGTGGTAGGTAATAAAAATACACAAGTGCCAAAAAATAAAATATCAAAACTATATTTTACTAATGCCTATCTATTTTAAACTCAAACTTTTTTGTTGTCCCTCCTGAGTGTAGAGGTGGAAACCAGCAGCCCACACTGAAAACCACAATCAGCTGCTGAGCCACAGCAATCACTTCTCACAGAGAAGCTGAATTAGATTACATCACCTGCAGTCCAGGCGTCTAATCTTAGATTAAAGTGAAAAAGAACAATCTGTGGTTTCTCTTTCATGTGATCCTTTTGTTCTTCCTCCGTGTGCAGGCGAGGTCAAACTGAGTTTTTGTGCCTTTTAAAGTGTTTAACCAACACAATCCCTCAGCTCCACCCCAGTCTCTATTCTGTTGCTGCTGTTATGTTTTATGTGTATTTGACCAACTTTTTACCATCCTGCCGTGACTTGCTGCTGATTGGCCTCCCACAGCCCTGCTGGTTTATCACTTAAACAGTTGTAGCAGTCATTTTTGAAGTGGAGGAGCTTTTTATACAGAAGCAGCCAAGACAATCATAGCACTGTGGGGTACATCCTGCTTTCGACTGCTGTTTTGCCAGACAAGATAGACTTGCTGATGTGCTTTTTTGTGTGTGTATGTATATATTTGTGTGTATGTGTGTGTAGATGTGTGTGTGTGTGACTAGCAGCAAAATGCAGCAAAAATAGCAATTTTGTCTGCCGTCATGAACAATGAAGCATCTGTAATAACCAACAGCTCAGAAGGAGCGCATGGCGTCTTTCCCCATATTTACAAGGAGCCTTCATGCTGTTTCAAATATCTGCAGGAAGCGAGACTTTGACATGTCTGAAAATGACACACGGATGCACTGAAACCATTATCTGACCATTACTCCTGACAGACAAGATGCATTTGAATGTGACCTGCTCCTTTACACAACTAGCAACCAGACATGTTTAAGCCCTCCACTCCCCCACCCCCATCATAGTTGACCTGAGTGTGTGTGTGTGTCTGTGTGTGTGCAAGCGCCTTCACCCTGTAATATGGGTTGCCTAGTGGAGCGTAAGTGTCAGGGTGGAGATGCCTGGCTCATTAGGCACTATGGCAGGATAATGTATGAACAGCACTCATGAATGTTCACACAGGTATAGAGAATGAGCAAGAGGGGAAGAGGGAGGCAGCCATTGTTCTTCCTCTTCTGTCTTCTCCATCTTGCCCACTGCCTCCTCCTCCTCCTCCTGCTCCTCCTCTTCTCTCTCCACCTCTAGTTGCTTCGTTGTGTGTGCTTGCCTGAGGATATTTAGGCTCCCCGGTCACATTATGCCCTGTTTTTTGATGCAGAGCTGCCACTCTAAGGGTTTACACCATTCATTCCTAAATTAATTTATTTATTGGTTTATTAAATTTAATTCATTGCGTCTTGCATGATTCTTGTTTTGCGGCTCTGTTGCTCGATTGACAGGTTGCCAGTCATGGTAAGATTCCATATCCCATCGGCGTCATGCAGCAGCACGCTGCTAATTGAGTTGAATGCGTAGCTCGTCTCTCCTCAGTGAATCCATCTGTCGCCGTCGTGTCATCAGTTTGTTCGCACTTGACAGGTTCCAAGACTGTCTTTGTGTGTTTAAATGTGCGTTTCCCGTGGAGGTGTGCGGTGCTTTTAAAGTTATGCAAGCAAGTGTTTATTTGTGCGGTACAATGCCAAATAAAATGGGTGGCTGTTCAATGGCTGCTCATTTTCTGGTACTTTCCTGTGGAGTCCCACTTACAACAAATCTTAAGCCAAGTGACATAGAATCTCACTGTGATTTGGTCCAAAAACACTCGAGTTGTTCTGGTTTGCATTGTGACTACCAGCCCAGTATTAAGCAGCTTCCCATTTATCTGCCAAAACAGCTCCATCAAAGCTCAGACTCCATTAGACCACTAAAGGTAGTTATGACGGTTGGAGGCTGGTTTGCAACTCAAAATTGCAAAAACAAAGAATGCACATTTTTAGTTGCATTCACACTGAATTCAAAGTGTTTTCAACCAAATGACCACAGAACTGCGTGGCCAAGTTCTGAGTGGACTTTTTTTTTTTTTAAACGTAGCCTGTTTCTGTTTGCACAACTTGCAAAACTGTATTCATGGCCATGCACATCTCCGTCCATGTCATTCCTGCCTTGACTTGTTTTGTTCTCACCTTGGCAGACGCCCTAAATGTACTATTTAATTTACTGGGTTTTGAGATAAAGATGGGCAAATTTTGACCAGTTTTTGTAATTGCTATTTGTCACTACACCGGTGGTGTCTGTGTTTTTAGGACTCAGATGTTTGTGACCCCTTGTGCAGGGGTCAAAAAGCAGCTCCGGTGATCCTGTGATGGGTTGGAGATGACTGCAAAAGAATTTGATTAAGTTTAAGATATGTTTGAGTTGCCTGTGTTAACTCTACATTTATTTTGGGAGAAAATGTGTGCATAAAACTTTTGAACATGTTCAAAACTCAAGCAACTCGCATGAAAATTGAAAACATTGCGAGACAAATTGTGAGACTCATCCATGAATGTCATTCACCAACTAGTCACCAACAGTCACAGTTTAGTGAGATACTAACAAAGTTTGTCATATCTGTCACCAAACTGCCAGAAAAACATTATTTTTTTAAACTTACAAGTTGCAAGGTGGGGTCTCCATGTTCTCCATGCTCAACGTTCTAAAGATCCTTGGACTTCAGAGGCACATTGACACCTCATATTAAATGTATTTGAGTATGAATACATTGAATTTCCCCTCTGCGGGACAATAAAAGCTGTTTCTATTTCTATTCTATCTATTTTTCCTCAATCCACTGTTGAACCTTTTTTTTAACATGACATCATCAAACTTCATGTTCAATAATCCAGTAAAAAAAAAAAATATCCAATAAAGTTAAGTCAGGTCTTCTGCACAGTTACTTTGTGTTGAAACATTCAGACTTAAGAAGTCTCTCGGATGAGAGACGGAACGTTCAACACGAAACCGAGCAGAGGACCTGACTTAACTTTGTTGGTTGGTGATAGAACATTCCTAAAGCATCACACAGCCCCTGCTGGATTGTCTGTTTTGCATTCTGGTGTCTTATCTTCTCCAGTCATTCAATGCATGTCGTCTGCTCTACCCACATGAGTTATAATAAGATGTCACCTTCTGCCTTTCCTCATATGCTTTATGGTCTGACACCTTTTTGTTTGAAACAGCATTGAGCGACTTGAACAACATGACCCAAACTTAACTCCCAGCATGCATCAGTGGACATCTTACCACCTCACCTTACATATTTTCCTGGACACCGGTGATCCTGATCCAGAAAAACTGATTTCCTTGTTTGAACAGTTTCAGTGGGTCCTGCACAGTCTGGGAACATCCCACAAAGGCTGTGGATATTTTAAAATTGTTCGGCTGTGGCAGTTTGGTCCAAAACCTTTGACCTGGTCTTGGTGGTTCTTTTTGTATGGTACATAGTAACACATGCGTGGTATTAATATGATTGATCAGCCTGTTGCTCTGTTGACCTTCTTAGAGGGATTTTCTTAATGCAATGGGACAGAGATGTATTGAAAGGGATACTGTGTGGTTGTGTTCATTCACACATGAATCACATGGTGTTTGCTTTGGTCTTGATCTACGCCAGGCTCATGCTGAAAGAGAATGGACTTAAAAGAGAGTCTGCCTGTGTGATGTGTTCTCTCTATCACTAGATGGATGACGTCTACACTGTGTTTCACCGCCTCACCTTCATCACTGTCTTTCATCACTACAGCCAGCCTCACTCTGTTTTCTCCAAGTTGGTGTGTGTGTCTGTGTAAGAGAGAGAGAGAGAGACATCAAGAGAATGTGTGTGAGGAGGTGTACGTCGCTGTGTACGTTGATGGCACTTCATACGGCAGCGTGTGTCCTTACTTTGATACAGTACAAGCATGCTGTAAGACTCAAGCGAATAAAGACAGTGCGCTGTTTGAAAGAGGAGGTTCGCTGTGCTCCCTTGTCAGCGTGCTTCGGGAGGGAATCTGTCTCTAGGAGAACCTTGAATATTTTGAGTGCCCTGAGTGTTTTCCTACACCCCCAGAGGCGCTTTGGCTGTCTGTCTGTCTCTCTGTGCGTGAGCGTCGGTGTTTCGCTGCGTTTGTGTACCTCGAGCATGTGGGAGCAAACTTTGTAAGCACTACAAATGAGCAGTTTCCTTATCATCAATCCCACCTTTCACGCTTTTGTGAGCTTTAATATAACAGAGACTCGCACACGCTCAGAAGGTTGCACACGTGCATGTGTGAGCCTGTAGACACACAGAAACACATCCACGCGTGCACCCCTTCTTCCAAACTGTCACAGTTGAGGAGCAGTTGCATCAAAAGGCAGCTGTCTCTCATCTCACTTTATCTCCGTCATCTTCTCCGCGGTTACTTTTTTTTTTTTTTTTTTTTGCCTCTGTCACTTCACACATTTTTTATTTTTATTTTGCTCAATCCCTTGTGCTTCTTCCTATTTGTTTACAACTTATTCTGTATCTCACCTTTGCCTTTGTCTGCTCTACTTACCTGCTAGGAAGGATCTCCTACAAAGAGAGGTGATTTTTTTATTTCTTATCATCATTATTTTATATTCAACTTTCTTTCATGGAGAGTTCACATTTTTTTGAAATGCGGCCACAAAAGATCCGTATCGCAGGTCGTTCTGTGTCCACTGCTCTGCAAAACCCAGTTCGACCCCCACCCAATCCATCAGACGGCAGCAGACAGCCTCTCCGACTCTTCCCTCATTTCTCATAAATTAGTCTTACCTCTCAAACACTTTGCTTTTGTTTCTTGCTCCTGCTCATTCCATTCTCCCCATGCCCTCACTGCCTTCCATCTCTCTGTGGTCCTCACATTTCATTTTTCTTCCTACAAATGCCACACTGCAGTCCCTTAAGAAATGTCATTTCTGTCTTCTCCTTTTGTTCTGTAATTTCTCCATGTCCCTCCTTTTCTCTTGGGAATTCATTTATCGTTTGCCATTCTTCTGTCCCCAGCTCTCTGATTTCTCTGTCTCAGTCTCCCTCACTATGTATGTCTTTCCATCTTTGTCTCTAATGCTCAACTTCTCCTTTTTTCCCTCTTTTTTATTTATTTTTTTTACTTTTTCACGTAACCCCCCAAAAGACAATTCAATCTAGTTTGAAAATACAATATTTATGAATGTTCCTTCATTTTTGATTCAAATTGTTATGTTATTATTGAAAAATAATGAAGAAATTAGTTCAGTACTGTAAGAAGTGTGTTTTTTTGGAAATAGAAGGTGGAGATCAGTCAAGTGCCCCCCCACCCCCCCTACAAAGAGGGCCACAGGAGCACCAAGCACACTTTGGTATTTCCATGTCTAGGTGTGACTAGTTCACCTGCAGTGCACTTGGACCCAGGGTGGGATTGGAAAGAATACATTATCATACATTACTGGTATACTTGTTGGCAGTTCACTATTTCTATCCGAGATATAAATATACCAGCTCATATATACTGCCAAGAGCAAGTATAAGAAGTCTTTTATGACTTCATTTGAACTAACCTGTTCAAAATCCAAAAGCCTTCATGTTTTTCATTCAGTCACATTTTTATTTGGTAAACCCAATGATCCATAACTCTCCAACATATATGAATACTATAGTATAGACCCATACATCCCATTGTGTAAGATTTGTGGGGATTTATTGCACACTGTGATAATAATAACCATGATTTGTCAACATATAATAGTATGTCATTGTTTACTGTAATTGCAGTGGTACAGTAAAAAGTTTTTATGGTACACCAGAGATAAGAAAACAACACCCACTGTTTTTAAAGTTGGGATATCATATAGTTAAATACCGG
>JARVLU010000324.1:25516336-25533080 GCA_031762415.1 Simpsonichthys santanae
CCCCCAAAAAGGCATATTGACCATGACTGATTTAGAGGTATTACAAATAAAATTGCAAAATACTGTATCCATTTTTTGGCGGGCACTGTATTTTGCGTTGGTGTACAGTTCTCTGTGTGTCAAACTGTGTAAAAACAGTGGAGTCAGTTAAAGGCAGGCAAATGTTGAGGCAGAATTTAAAATCTCTAATCTGCAATGGTGATTTTTTTTTAATCAGTCTACAGTAATGACAGTAAAGGTGTTTGAGCCCCTTCTAACATGCATACAAGACACACTTGTTTTCAATGTTTTTAATTGATTAAAAAAAATAATAATAATTGAAGCCACCTAGCATGATAAGCTGATGCTGAACAAGACTGCAGCTTCTGTCGTAGGAAAAATAAATGCAAACATTTTAACATTTTAAAACATTTTCCCTCAGTCATGTTGTGATTTTTAATACATAAAAGTTCATGTTAAATTGTTAACACCATGTTTAAGAGAGGTGTTTTGGTTCAAGCCTTTCTAGTCAGGATTGATAGTTAGCGTTTATGCTCCCTTTACATGGCCAGCAGGAAAAGACATCATTAAACCCACAGCAGGTCCTCCCTCTGTTGTTTATTATATAAATGTTGGCACTGACAAAGACTCAGGGTCTGGCTTAGGTGGTCTAGAGAAAATTGGTAAGATGTATCACAAAAATTCAATGCTTCAAATGTGATTTTGATTCTTCTGTGCAGGGTAAACCATTTCACACATGCTCCCAAGTGGTCAGAGAACCAATTTGTTAGGCCGCTGACAACAGGCGATCTGGCTGTATGAGAACACACAGATCTTGTCTTAGATGTTAAAATACATTTGTCAGGCTCGTCTTCTAAACCAAATTAATTTGTTTAGGTGACCAGTATCTTATTCTTCTGTTTTGTAGCTGATTTCTGTCTCATGCTAACAGCTTCGAGGGGTAAACATACTTGATCACATTCAGAGTTCCTCTTTTATCTTTTTATACCTGGTGTATTTTGAACATGTTTGTCTCGCTTTAGATGTACTAGAGTTAGACTTTTTTTTTAAGTTTGGGGATTTTTGGACTTTTACTTGGCTCAACAAAAACATATCACGTCTCCTCTCTCCTTGTCCAAGTCCATTTTTGTCAGACCAGAAGTGACCCTTCCCTGGTAGATTTCGGTCCAAAGACTCCACTTGAGAACACTTCTCTGGCGTCCAGACGTGCAGGCGCTTGTGTTCCATCAAAATGCTAATAATATTGTCTGCAATATCCCAAGCAATATTATCGTAGTGCTAATTGGTTAAAAAAAAAAAAAAAAAGTTGATGGGAGCACCTGCCCACTCCACTACTCAATTATTTTTAATTACAATGGCTGTAATAAAAGGGAACAAATTGTGTAATGATCAATGTTTCGTCAGCGAGGTGACAGTTTTGCTCTTATTGGCTTCAGCACAGCCATGTGTGGCTCATTTAGATGGCAGGGAGATACTTGTTTGAGTCTAGCGGCGCTAAGTGAATATGGGCTCTCAGGAGAGGGACTTCTTTTCCTTTGGTTTTATGCAGCATGGTTTATTCATCACACCACATGTCTTCCAAGTGGTCTTTGGGCACTTTTCATGTGCTGCTATGTGCGCTCTTACCCCACACCTTGTGGTTTAGAACTTGAAAATGTTGCTTTGTCATAAAGGTGAGAGGAGAAGACGGGAGCTGGAAGTTTAGGAATGCAAATTTTGAAATATATATTTATAAAATATTAGGTGGAGAAGATTTGTGAAACAGAGTTTTTTTTTTTAGTTTTTTTTTTAGGAGCAGTCCCTGTCTTCTAAATTGTCAAAGTAACATTTTTTACAGCACTGGCCAGAGAGTGGGGGCAATTAAAAGCTTTTTGGTAGTTCATTCCTTGTATGTGTCAGCCTCTCTAGCTGCCTTCAAAGTGATAATGCTCGCTGGCTTTTGCCCGCAGGGACTGCTCCATCTTATTAACTTGTCTTGGGAGACAGGGCTGCCGTACAGCCTGGAGACAGACCTCTAAGTCCCACAGTTATTTTTTTTATTTTTTAACCCCAAACAGTCACTGCTCCCTGTATCTGCATCTGTATCAAATGTGGAGGAGATTGTGTGAACTCACTCATCATCTGACATAAGCAGCAAGCAGTTTGAACAGATCAGAGACAATAATGAAATACTGTATAATTGTTTCATTTTTTATGTTATATCTATTGTATCTATTGTTAAAGGCTATCTTTGACCACATAAAGTTGTTAAAAGAAAGTTTCGGCTGTAAAGGAAAGCAGTTAGCGAATAAGAAAGCACTACTCAACAGTTTTTTCTTCTCTTTAAATGCTTTATAGACATTAGATTAACTATCTGTAAAACTGACTGAATTATATCAAAGTTCATGCTCAATAATCCAGGTAAAACATCCAACAAATTTAAGTCTGGTCCTCTGGACGGTTTATTTGTGTTGAAACTTTCCATCTTTCATCCAAAGGACTTCATCAGTCTGAGGAGCCATGGCAAACTCAGTCCTATAAGCAGCACACTCACAAAGTGGACCAACCAGTTTGATGGTGATAAGATGAGTTCTGGAGTCCACCAGAAATCTATTTATTTATTTATTTATTTATTTATTTATTTATTTATTTATTTATTACCTGGATTTACCTGGAGCATGAACTTTGATGTTTTGAACACTTTGGCAATGACTGCCTCAGAGGAGCCGACAGTGAAGAGGGTGGACTCCAGAAACCATCTTAGCACCATCAAACTGGTTGGGTCACTATGTGAGTGTGCTGCTTATAAGACTGAGTTTGTTGTGACTCCTCGGACTGATGAAGTCCTTTGGATGAAAGATTAAAAGTTTCAAAACAAAGAAACCGTCCAGAGGACCTCACTTAACTTTGTTTGACTGATTTATAATCATTTTCATGTTTCTAATGTCCATTCAATTTTGTGATGTGTCGGTCATCTTGAATTGAATTGGCACCAAAAATGATTCAGTTGCAAAGATTAAATAATTTAGATTGTGATGCACATGCACAGATAAAGAGAGTCAAAACACACTTTAGCGTTCATGCTCTCTTTGAAATCAACACTCAACTATGGTCAAAGATCTAAACAAAAAAATGAAGACTATCCACCAGCTAAATTTTGTTTCAGTTCTAAAGTAAATATGCTAATTTTGCTGAAAACACTTGGGTCTTGTTTGTACAAAGACAACTTCTGGAAGCGTTAGTTTTTTCAATGTGTATTGGGACGAATAAACCAAAAATTTGGGTTTACATGGACACACTGTACTTTTCATGTCAGGTAAGGTTGCCAGGTAAGAAACGATTAACAGTTTTTCTGTCACTTTAATATGGCTGTGTTTTGACCTAAAATGTCGTATGTACTGGCTGATTGTGTTGCGAGATAAGGGGTGTGTTGTGTTTGGTGAACATGTGCACTGGAAAAGAGGGGGTAGAAAAATGTATTTATGTTTATCTGGCAACCCTGACTAGGCTTAGCTGCATGCAGTGTCTGCATGATCACAGTTACATTCAAACTGGTGAAAACATGAATGTTCTTTTGGGCCAAGGATGTTGTTGGTTTGCTACTACATGCTGAAAAAGGGTGTGCAGCACAAAAAAAAACACTGCTCTCTGGCATTTATTGTAACTGCTGTCAGTGCAGAAAAAACATTGACTGCAGCTGCCATGTAGTGCACATGTGCAATTTCACATGTGGAGTATTCCACACCACTGCAGGGTGTCCCTGAAAATCTCCACTCTGAGACGTTCAGTTCCAGAGAGGACCCGGTTTTTTGGTGTGTACACAAACAGCCCAAAACATGTTGTGTTAACAAGGCCTTGTTTTCTGTTCTTTGCTTTTTGCGTAATGATGTTGGAAGTCTGACAAGCTAGTTATTTAGCTACATGCATGTTATTAGACTTTGTACCAAGCTTGCACCAACTCACCAATACTTTTCTAACTCGAAACATTTTGCAAATCTTTGTTTGGGTGGAGCCAGAATCACAATCGTGTTTTTTTTTTTTTTTTTTTTGCTACTGGAAAATTTTACAAACAGCAAATTTTGACCTTATTTAAAGAAGATACACCTTTTTCTGGGTTTCCCCTCGTGCTCATTTTGTTCACTGTCACTGTGAGCTGACTGACAGCTCACAGTGACAAGCCAGGGAGAAAGAGGAGGCTGGTACTCCATGGTCTTTAGGATTTGAGAAATTCCCACTTTGTCACTCGCATTTTATTACAAGAAAATCAAACCCCAAAGAGCTGAGCTTTTTTTATTAGTTTTAAAACTGCTACTTTTAAAACTGTGGTATGCCCTAAAAGCAAACGTCACTCTTAACTGAAACGTATTTGGTACGTAAGCACTTTAGCTTCTGTACATTTGGTGTGTAAAATCACAATAATATTTTGGAAATGGCTACAATTTCATTGCCAGCCTGCTTTGACTTCTTACCTTTGGGAATCAGACACATCAATTTCTGAAGTCATCTTACATTTTTATTCGTACTGCCTCTGGAGTTTATCTTAGCGGTTGGTATTGCTTTTGCTCTCCATCAGTCACATTCTGTAGTAAGAGGACACCTTTAAGGTGCGTTTTAAGCAGTTGTCATGACTGGGCTGCTTGAATGTAAAGGAAGTGTGATAGACACAGTCGAGCAGCATGTTACAAGCACAATAAATGTGTATGTGTTAGGCTCAACACACTACAGCCTATAGCTGAAATGCCTGGATTTATTATCCACATTTTGTTTCTCTTTTACCCAACCTTCTTGGTTTTAGTATGTGATCATTTAGCTTTATTTTATGGGCATTTTTCATCGTGCCACTTCTAATAAAGCCCAAAATGATGTGGTGGTCTGGTTAAAATAGCTTTCACATGAGCAGGAGGAAGACAAATGGCAGGTGTCTGCAGCACAGCCTGTTACATTTTGCACGAGAGAACGAACGCACAGACGTAACGGACTGGATGAAAAAGAACATTGCATTTGAATAAGCACAATGTAAAAGCAAGCTCTCTCCCAGCTGTTTACTTAATGTTGAGCTGAGTCTGTATCTGCTGAGAAAATCAATCTTAAAAAGATTTACTGAGTGTAGACAAATTAGCCGGCATAAATTAGGCAGTGCATACTCATTATGTCTATCTCTCTGTGGAATTCGGCACACACTGCAGCGTCTTTATCGTTTAACTGCACTATCATAAATGTAATCATGTGTTTTATCTCAAAGCCTCTGAAGCAATAAACACCGTCTCCTACTATATGTATATGCAAGCATGGTGAAAATGGTGCGGTTTGTGATTCAAAGTGAAATATTCTAATTCTTTTAGTTAGTTTAACCTCAGTTTGAGCTGCTTTGTTCCAGTGTTATTATCCTGTCTTTCATGCATCAATAGATGGATTATTATACATCCCTATTTGTAATTGGAGGACAGGTTAGACAAGAGGATAATTAAAATAGTGTGGTGTTGCTACTCCATTTATTTTCTGTAGCTGTGTTGACGCGTGGCTCGGTATGTTTCTGTGCCCTCCTTTGTCCTCTAAGTTAATATTGTTGATGTGGCACTTACTGAGGACGCACAACACAAACTTGCTGACAAACACACACTTGTGCTCCAGCATATGTACACAGTTAAAAAAAAAAGTGTTTGCAAAAGTGGATGCAGCACAGTCGTGTACCTAATATTCAGTAAATTGCTATGCTTAGTGTTAAATTTAAACTGAAGCAGAGGAAAGAATATGGGGTAGAGGAATGTAATGTTTGTTGTAGTTTTGGACTAAATATGAACTGTTCCACTCCTTTTTCTTTACTGTAAATAGTTTCAATTGTCAGCACTTTGGTCTACCTTGCATCAGTTTCAAATGGAGTACAGTAGTCCCTTGTTTATTGCAGGGGTTTGGGACCACCCCCGCGAAAAATGGAAAAAGTGCAAAGTAGGGATGCAGTAGTTCAAGTTCAAGTAAACTTTATTGTCATTGCAACAAAATTATGACACAAGTAGAAGTATTAGTAGTAAGTAGGGATGCACGATATTGGATTTTTTTGATGGCTTGTAACTCGGGTAAGACTACATCTGAAAAATATCTCTGACTGGGGACGATGTAGCGAGGCTCAATGTAGTCCAAAAATCTTTCTGAATCTGACATCCTCAACGGAAAAAAAACTTCCACATCACCAAAATTTTGACTTCTTCCTCTCCGCCGTGATCAGATCAGGTAGGCGCATGTGACGTCATCACGTGGTGCTGGAACTGCAGACATCCTTGTCACTGGGTTGTCATACAAAAACAGCATTTTTTTATATCGGTGAGTTATTTTGATGGAATGGCCAATACAGTTACCATGCTGATAATATTGTGCATCCCTAGAAGTAAGTAGTATTTTATTTTAGTATTTATAAACAGGTGTATATTAAGGTGTTTTACATCTTTCCCATCTTGCAATGCCCCTAACAATGTGTCTAAACTCCAAACGCTCTAAAAGAGCACAGCATGTCATGATCTCCTCTCTCTTCCCACCTGCCAGTGCTCTCGGCCACACCCACTTCTCTGCTGCAGAGCAGAGATCATAACATGCTGCAGGAGGGAGCTTCTCCTGCAGCTGTGGGGTGCACATAGGTGCAGCAGGTGCTAAATAATTTTAAATAATTTATTTTAAATAAAACTTCTATGCCAATCGTGTGACTCATCCATCAATCAGCCAATTGTGTGTCATATCCAGTCTTATTTTGAAGAACCGCAAAAGAGCGAATCCATGATAAAACAAATGGTGGAGTAGCAAGGGACTACTGTAATGTGCATTTTTACATGCATTGTTACTATAAAAAAGAAAAAAGTAATCCTCTTTCCAACATACAGTACTAACACTACTGATCTTTGCCACTTAATGAAGAGACTTTGCCACCACATCGAGTTTAATTAGCTGCCCCTAAATTTAGATGACACTTTAATCATCACCTTAATGCCGACTGCAGAGATGTTTCTTCTCTGCATCTGTGGTGTGAGGGGACAGTGCCAAAGCTTTGAGTTGTTTACAGAATTACTTGACCTCATGAGAGGCGTTTTATTTTGAACACAGGATTTCTTAAAAGCTGCCAGCATTTATTTGGTCCCACATTTGTTTCTGGGCATTGAACTTAAAAGATCGGGTTATGCTGCTACTCTTTATTGGGGTTTTGTCTTTGCTTGAGTTTTTAGGCTCTTTCCAAAACAAAACACTTCAAGCTGAGCCTTGCTGTAGATGCCTTCTTGATGCCTCAATATGTTTTTAAATGGACCAATGCAGCATGGGAGTTTGAAGCCGACTGCGCTGCTGCACCGTGAGACAGTAACAGAGCTGTAACTATTGACACGTGAACAGATAAGCCGTTTTTGCAAGGTCACAATGACTTCTGGCCTGTGTGACCGGCCCGCTGTTGAATTTAAAATCTTAGATGACAATGCACAGATTAATAACAGAAAAGATTGTTGATGACGCACAGTAACTAAGCATTTACTTTAAAAAAGAGAGTGTTGAAGTGCCTTTCTTCAATGTTATTATGGTTTATAGTTTTGCTTCTGTAATATATTTGCCACTAGTTGTTCTCAGCACTTCTTGCTTCCAGTTCCACACTAATTATTCATAATTGTGCACCTATTTTCACCCATCAATCACCCATTCCTGTGTGCATACACCCCTTGTTTTATTTTCTTGAGTTTGTCAGTTATTTATTGTTCTGTGTATCATTTTAGCACACAATTTTTATTTTTATGTTTACTAAAGTAAATTTTACATGTGCCCTCCTTCTCTGCCTTTGAGCCAACAACAAATGGACTCTTCACTTGTTTTTATGGTGTTATTTAGAATGTTTGGCATTGGGAGCTAATGAAAACAGCCCAATATAGAATACTGTCTGTGCATCTGGTGACAGTTTATTATTATTATTATTATTATTATTATTATTATTATTATTATTATTATTATTATTATTATTTTGGCTGCTCCCCTCTTCAGTGGTTGTCACAACGAACTAACCTGCAGGAAGACTTGACAATTGTTTTTACGCTGAATGCCCTTCTTGATGCAACCACAGACCACCGAGCTACCACAGCCCTCTGTGTGGAGCAGAGAGCTGATATTTAGGGTGCCCAAGGGAGCAGATGGTGGTGGTTAAGGGCCTTGCTCAAGGGCCCAGATTGGGGCAAATGAGGGTGGAGGCAGGTGTGTGTGCTTCACATCTGGTGATGTGATTTTTACATATAATTTAAGAAAAGTTTTTTATCTAATCATTCGATTTAAGAATATTTACAGATGTCGCAAGGTAACATATTTGGGTTATTAAGGTAAATGGACTGTACTTATATAGTGCCTTTCTATGTAATCAAGATAAAGCGCTTTACAACACAATCTGTTCCCTCATTCACCCATCCACACAAATTCATACACCACTACTCTACTACATCTCTACAAGGCTAATCTGAATCGTTAGAGCCAAATCAGTGCTTTACATCACATTCATACACTGATGGGACACACACGAGAAACAATGACGGTTTCATTGTCTTGCCCAGGGTCACTTCAACATGTGACTGCTAATGGAATTGAACCCACAACTCTCCCATTTGAGGATGACTGCTCTAACCACTCAGCCACTGCTGCCCATGGGGCCAGGCTGTAACTCTCACCTTTTAGCTCAGAATGTAATGACATCTAGACATGACCACAACAAGATTATTATTTATGTATTTCCTTCTATTTATTTATTTCAATAGGAACCTACATTCACAGTGGATTTTATGCTAGAGCTCAGACAAAGGTCAGTGTTACATTGGCTGTCAGGTGGGGCTCCCAGCTGGCTAAGGCTGACCATACTATGATAGTAGTATTGCCTGCAGCAACAGGAAAATTGGACTGACTGTGGCAAAGTCGTGGATAGCACAACCAAGGTGTGAGCATGGAGCCATGTGTTTGTTTCCATAAGTCTGGAGGCCAGTCCTCATTATAGTCGCTGGTAAAATATTACAGTTCAGCTGACACTGTCTATGTGAATTGTCCAGAGCAGTTCTGACAGCGAGTGGAAGGCAGGGCTAGATTATGATGGATGATGACAACAGGGGTGGTGCAGAAAAGAGCGCCCATGTGTTTTTGTTGCACATGCACAGCTAATATGTACATCTAAACTATGACAGACTTGGTGATGGTGTGCACGCACGCACATAGATTGGAGTCTGATGGTTATGTTAAAATATTGTTCAGCATAATGCTATCATTTTTCATACCTACAAGTTTCTGTGCTCGTCTTGTAGCTCCACATGTTCTTTGAAAAACATCTGATTTGAAATAGAAACATCGTTCTTATTCTTAATGTGAAATCTTACTGTACTATTCTTCGAATATTCTTTCTTAATCTCACTGTTTGTTTATTTTGTTGTTGTTGTTGTTGTTTTCCTATCGGCAGTTTAATTTCACAAACATGAATAATTATCTTGGCATGTGGACAATTAAACGTCCTATAGATGAAAACTAGATGGACATTCTACGTTTCAGTGGTCAACTCCACATTTCTCTCCCTCAAAATAAAAGGCAGTTTAGTATCTTCAAAGACAACATGAAAGCTTAGAAGTATTTTCACCAAACTCATAAACACGACTACAAGTTTTAACTTTTCACAGGCCAGACTTGCAACATATTCTGTTATTCCATCAAAGACACACTTTACAGCAAACACACCAAATATTTTTTCAGGTTTTTAATGAGAAACACAATCTTTGCAGGAAAAAAAGATATTGAAAAATTAACCTTTTTTTCCAAAGTTCAATCAAGATCTGTTGCTTTCTTTAACAAGCTTTAGTAATTAAACACTAATTGTGTTTTGTGCAAATAGTGCTTCTGTTCTTTTAACATCTGCCAGCCTAAAACGGTTGTGTTTGACAATGCGACTTGGCAGGTTAAGGTATGTCATTAGGACCTGCCAGCTGATGACACCTCTAGAACTTAATAAATCATGACTATCCAAAGTTTGTGGCAACACGCAACAAGCACCGGCTTCTCAAGTAAATGACTTAGAAGCTGAAAATAAAGCTGATTGATGCCTACAAAGCAATGGAAGGCTATAAAGAGTTATCAAAGAGCTTCCAGCTTGCAATTTGAAGAGTTTGAAATATCATTAAGAACTGGCAGCTACAGGGAGCTGTGCGAGTCAAGACAACATCTGGAAAACCGAGATAACGTTCTGATAAAACTGCTCGGCAGAAAGAGCAAAGCAAAACTCCTCCCGTGTGACTACAAAGGACCCGCAGGAAGCTTTAGCTGACACAGGAGTGGTGGAGCATAGTTCTGCTGTGCGGTGTTGATGCACAAACAGGGTTTGCATAGAGGTGTCAGGGAAATGGAAAGCTTTCCTGCAACTTCATCACAAACATCGGTGCCTGAATTGTGAGTGGCAACAGGTACAGAGTTAGGCAAGAGATGAAGACAAGTTGATCAACATGTGTAAACGCCAAGCTGGCAACATTGTGCATCTTTTCAGATTCATTATCGTCCACCTTCAAAAGGTGGAGGCAAACAATGTTGTTTTTGACTGTGTCTGTGTGTGTACGTCTACAACTGATTGATTTTTGACATCAATATGGCTGCCACAGGCAAATGGACCTAAAAAATCACAAAAATGGCTATAACTTAGTTAATGTAACAAATGTGCATGTGGTGTTGTAGTAGCTGAGACTGATCCTTAATGTAGTCTGAGCACTAACAGAATGCACAAGAGCTTTGTTTAAATTTTTTATGTATTTGGAGTCAACCCCAGTGTGTTTGATAGCAAAATATTTTATGAACCACAGCATGGACTTTATTCAGAAACGCATCATTAGATGTTCTTCTACAACTAAGTAACATTTGGAGTCAATATGATCCACTACTGCTAATCAACATTAGCCAACAAAAAATAGTTATACCTTTCTTGATTGTATTGATATTGAACTAAAATTTGATGTGGTAGTAATCGAGAGTAATACACAATGCCTAACTGAAAGTGATGTCTGATATAGCATAAGATTGTGCACAAGTTTATTTTCCAGGTCTGACCCCAACTCGTTCATTTTTCAATACAATTGAAATACACATTAAAATCCCTGCTTCTGACGGCATACTGCATTATTCAGACACTGACCCTGCTCTGACATGTCTGCTTTGGGATCTAATCTGTTTGGGTCGTCGGCCGCATGCGTCCGCTGAGTGCAGTGGCTGAATCAACATCCATTTGGGCGATGGATCGCTTCTTGGCAGTACAGTCCCATCTGAATCAACATCCATTTGGGCGATGGATCGCTTCTTGGCAGTACAGTCCCATCTGAAGCTTAACTAAACTTTATTTTACCTCTTTCAAGGCCGGTCAGTTCGCAGTGAAATGGCCTGTGTGGCTGGTTGAATGTATGGCAAGCCATGTTGCCATATAATTGGATTGTCAGCTGTGCACATCCACTGAAGCAATCAAAAGCCCGACACCAACCCAGCCCATCCATCCAGTACATTATTATTGCCCGGCCCAAATTCAGGTCGGGCCAGGCCAGGCTTTGGGTCCAGGTTAGAAATGACAGTTCTAGCCCAGACTGACTCCATCACTGACCTGAGCATCTATGATGATCTCTGGATAGACTTTAATCACTACATAAGAAGACAGCTTGTTCAAATATAAGATTGAAGTGAAGAATTACAAAGAAATAAAATACCAATCTATACCATATGTGTGAGACAGCTCTTGAATTTTTCAAATACAGGTAGTCCTCATCTTACGACGTTTTGAGGTTACGACACATCTCCCTTATTCACGTTACGCGGTTACGTCAGTTTTACACCGGTTTTACGTCAGTTTTTACGTCGGTTTTACGATGTTAAGCGGCGCAGCGGCGGAAGAATACAGTACTATACGGAGGAGGATGAGGTCACTAGCATCCCAGTAGGCCATTAGCCCTTCATTATGGCTCCCAAACACAAGGAGGACTCTTCTGATGGCAGTGCATCGAGGAAAAGGAAGGCCATCACCATGGACTTACGTCGAAAATCGGTTTACGCGCTTGGTAAAACAGGTACATCACATGTATTTACGTACGTTCCGACTTACATCAAATTCAGTTTATGACGCCGCATGTGAGAACGGATCTACGTCGTAAGTCGAGGACTACCTGTGCAAAGGAAGCAAAATAACACATTAGATAAACAGTGGTTGTTCACAGCCATAGTTTACATTATTAAATCATGTTTACTTGAACCACAACATTATAGGTTGATATTTTCTTTGTACTTCCTTGGAGCAGGTGGGAGAAGGTGAACCCTCCATCCTCAGGTTCATTGGTTCTTTGGCTTCTTCTAGCATGGCAGATCCATCTCCCAGTAATCAGTCTAGCTTCTGGGCTATTGCCCATTGCTTCTTCCCTCTTGCCCTCCCTCCAAAATCTGACTCATTCACTCATTCCCTTTCTCATCCACTCTGCTCTTTGCATTTGGCCACCAGGGAGGTGTGTGGCACTGGAGCAAGCATTATTGATAGAGCATCTGTTTAGACATGGTGCAGGATCTGTGGCATGTGGGCAAGCAGCTGGGGGTTTGAGCAGGGGAGACATTATGTCATATTACATATCTTGAGATTCTCGTTCACTTGTATTTCTGCCCATTTCACAGACGCACACCCCCACAGAGACTCAAGAAAAACAAACACATGCCTCAACCATTCCCACTTGAATTACTGTAGTTTCCGTCATCCTTAAAAATTTAAACTCAGCCGTGTAACGAGGATGTTTTAAAAAATTTATTGACAATGTTTTAGAAGTTGTTTGATGTCCCTGATGTGAAGCAGCAGTTACCAAAAAAAAAAATTAGTTTCAGAGTCTGTTTCGGTCCTGGAAGCCTGAGACAAATATTCTGGCATCGCACGTTTATTGGGGCAACCAGAACGCCAAAAGAACTCCATCCAGATAATCACCACACGTCTCCTATAGATGGCCAAACTTATCAAAGCTCACGCAGGCTGCTGCCAGTAGAGTTCCATCTTGGCAGCTGATAAAACAGAGGATTTTATGGTATTTTGAACTTTAGTCTTTTGCTGATGTCACATGATGAGTTGTATTGACGATGCACCGACAATCTTTTCAACTTTTTTTTTAACCTTGTTTTATCATTACCAGTGGTGAAACATTAGAAATTTGTTTCTTGAGAGTTATACAAAAAAATTGATTAAAAACAGATTTTCTGAAAACCTAACATAAGCATTATTGAAGAAAATATAGATATAATCTGAAGGCTTCACAAACTGAATGTTATGTTTAAAAAAATGAAAAACAGATTAAACCTTTAAACCATAAAATAAACCATATATCAGTGTTTACACAAACGGTTCTGTTAATACACATAACATAATCATTCAGTAATTAAAAAGCAAACTCAAGGGAGGAGTCAAGTGTTTCAAAATATGACATACATTTTAGTTTAGTTTTTTATATATTTTTATTTATTTATGGCATTAGGTAGCTTGCAGCTTAACTTGATGTGTAACTTGATCAGTTTTATATCGGAGAAACTAAACAGCCACTGGCCAAAAGGATGGACCAGCACAGAAGATCTACATCATCAGGCCAGGACTCTGCGGTCTACACTCATCTCCAGGCCAGCGGTCACTCTTTCAGGGATGAAGATGTTCACATCCTTGATAGAGAGGAACGATGGTTTGAGAGAGGAGTAAAGGAGGCCATCTTTGTGAAAAGAAACATCATTAAACAGAGGTGGAGGCCTCCGGGTTCAACTGTACCATTGTTAAAAAATACATTTGTTACTGAGGTTGTGGTGTTGTATTTAGCCCAAACCATAAACATAATATTTTATCTAAAAATGTATTTCATATTTAACTTAACCATGAAGAAACAAAAGTGGACTTATTACCTATCAAGGTCCCTAAGTGACACATTCACTGCTGTTTGTGATGTAAAAGGAATTAAATCTATGAAACCCATCTACAGCTTCTCTATCAGATCAGGAAAGATGAGCGCTACATGGTTCCAAGAACCAACAGAGCACAAGTTCATGGACAGTCATGGGCATACTGGTTACTGTTTTTCTTATTTTGTGGGTCATTTTCTGTATGTCCTGACCTCTGGGGATCAATAAATCTCAGAAAAAATGAAATTTTGGAAATGCTGCCACTCAGCTTCTGAGCCATTTCAATTTTGCTTCTGTCAAAGTTTGACAACTTTGTTTTTACTTTGCCATTTTTTTTCTTGGTTCTGTATTGAAGGCAGAATATTTTCTTATTGTAGTTAAATCTATCCCTTACAATGCTAAGTGTTATGTTACCAAACTAACACCTGTTTGTCAGGTCACCTGTCAGTAGTGTTATGACTGGTTTAAATGCTTCATATTTTAATGTCATTGTACATTTTCTAAAACCATCTGCATATTTATTCTATTAGTGTCTGTCCACTTTGGTGGTGGTCTGTAAAGAATGGCTGAGTGAGTACAGTCAAAGACAATGCCACATGTACATTTTTAGTTGTTTTATTTCTCAACAGACACTTTGAAGTGACAAAACTGTAAAAAGCACAGGTGTAAAAATCATGTCAATCTTTATGGCTCCACACATTTTGTTGTTGTTCCAGGATCCTGGTGCTTTTTTTTATAATTTGCAACTTTATGGCTTTTTGTGGTACAATTGGTAGAGTTGTTGCTTCTCAGCAAAAAGTTTGCTGGATTGAAACCCGGCCAGGCACCTTCTGGGTGGAGTTTGCATGTTCTCTCTGTGCATGCACTGGTTTTCTCCAGTTTCCTCCCACAGACCAAAAACATGCATGTTGGGCTGATCAGTAACTAAATTGTCCCTAGATGTGAGTGAGAGTGAATGGTTGTCTTGTTTGTCTGTGTCCCTGTGATGGACTGGAGACCTGTCCAGGGTGTCCCCCACCAGCAACCCCCACAATGGATGGATGGCTTTTCCTATTAAATGAAAATGATAAGCTTCACAAATATAATTCACCCTGTCCACCGTGGTGTAATCCACCAAGTTCTCTTGAAAGTCTTGCCAAGACTAATATTTTTGGGTTGATTTGTTACATCGTGGCGCGGTCATCATGCAGTGGAAATGAGCCTTACTAAAAAACAATGATTTGGATGTGCTCTGTGACAACTGTTTACATCAACCTGTACATTTCAAACAATGGCTCAGAAAGGTACAACAGTCCATTCCTGAAGGCTAAAGTTAAAACTGCGTAATGACTTCAGCTGCACAAATTCAGTTTCGTACCATTTCAAATACTTTAAATATCCTAATATTTCTATTCATAACACACACACACACACACACACATTAAATGTAAAAGCCTTTGTTGAGACAGTAAAGTTAGACTAGCTGTAAGTTTTGTTTTAGCGTAAAGAGTTGGGTGGTTTTACAGATCATTGAAACATGATAAATATTAGCTACATGAATTCAAATAAGTTGGAAAACCATGTGTCATGTTTTTAGGAGAAAATTATCTGTAGCTAATAGGGGTGTAACAGTACACGTGGGTGTATTGAACCGTTTCGGTTCTGTTCACGTGCGTACCGTTTCAGTTTTTTCACTCATTAAATTTTATTAACGAGAAATCTCTTGTATAATCATGCACTGCGGAACTAAAGTTCCTACATGTGTTTCAGCACGGCACTCTTGTCTTGCAGCACGTAGCATTAGCAGCCTAGCATCTTGTTGCTGTCTCCTGTTTGGGAGCATTATGGCTTTCTTGTTAAACGACAAGTGGATAAATTCAAAGCTGTGTGTTGACGTTGTTTCACTGAGACTGGATCTGCAGCAGCAACACGTCTAACTTGTTAACGCCCTTGACACGACATCATCCGAATGTGAACGTCTCTTGCAGCCGCTTGGTACAAAGACCGATAGGAGCAGCATTTAAACAACCTTTAACAGGTAATTCAGATCGGTCCAGAGCAATAACACAAGCTGTAGGAGTTTTTAAATCTCTGGATCTACGTCTGAATGTTGTTGATGCATTGGCTTTAAACATAAAGTTCTTGAGCCCTGCTGCCTACAACATCCCATCACGTCAACGCTTCAGCCAAAAAGTTGTAGCAGCACTTTATGAAAAAGGTAAAACTGATCGTCAACAAGCCCTGGTTCCGATTTAAAGCCCTGCCTTATGATGATGAGCGAGAGAATCAACCACCTCATAAGAGAAATTATGACCGTTCAAGAAGAGGTAATGGTATTGTATTATTATTGTTATTGCATTATTATGATCTAATTAACTTTTTTAACTTCAAATTATCATCTCATTAACTCAATTTGTTTTACCTCTTTGTGTTGTTTGCAGACTGAGGACGTCACTGAGTTCCTCTTCAGGGAAATCAAACACCAGATCACTTCCAGCTAAGAAGTCTGTGATGACTGAACTCTTTGAACTTTTCCAGGGACAGGTGGGAGCAGGTCCAAGAAGAGGTTCATGAGTTCAGAGCTTCAGGGTGCCCTTCCATCTCTGTTGCTAGAGAGTGAGTTTTCTCCATCGCTGGAGATATTCAAGGTCAAGGTGTCTTTATTGTCATTCACTTCACATGTGGTACATGAGGTGGGACAAAACTATGTGCATGGGGTCACTTGTCATATTGTCACTGCAACTAGATCTGTGCTTTTGACAGAAAATGTTAACAAGTTGGTCTTTTTGACCAAAAACTTAAAACTTTATTAGTTAGATTGTAAACAGTCTGTTGCTGCTTATTGTTCTGGTTCTGACTGTTATTGTAT
>JARVLU010000324.1:25533180-25550244 GCA_031762415.1 Simpsonichthys santanae
AAATATCATCCAAATGGGTCGCTTTTATTTATTTTTATACAAACATATTGTTTACTTGGCATATTTTCAAAATAAACATTTTGTAAGTCTTTATTTTGACCTTTTTTGTACTGAAAATTAACCGAACCAAAATGTGATTTTAGCGTACCGTTACACCCCTACTAGCCAATGTAGCAAACGTTGTTGCCATGTTGTTACCTTGAGACAACTTCCACGTCAGTAGATTGATTAGTGTATTTTTCAAGCCTTACTTCAGGCACATTTAGTGCATCTTGTTTCTGGAGAGAACAGCTTCATGATTTAAATATGTAAATCGTTCGGCGCACACCTGATCTCTGCTCCTCAAAGCAGAGATCAGGTGTGTACAATCATGCCATCAAATTGAAAAGATTAAATTTAAGGCAAACAGACTTTACAGAAAAGGTGCAGGTGCAAGTCTAGATAAAGAACAGACTTATTCCACATCTTTGCTTGCAGCTTGGGTAGACTGATTTCTGATTATTATATATTTTTTTAAAGATCTTGTTTTCAAATTCTGTTTTCTTATTCCATGAACTGTGTTAGAAAGTTGTCTCAGTCCTTTATGTACGTCAGTCTTTTTTAATATGTGCTAAATAAATATTAAACATGTGATTGCTTTTGCTTTACAAGATTTTCATGTATTTTCTCATTTAAATCTAACTCAGTTTTCTCTTCAACAAAATATATGTTATATAATGTAGTATTAGCTGCAAAGCATGTACATTCTGTATTTTTATATTTTATAGAGTATTTGATGGAAGCTTTAATGCAACAATATAAAAATCCAATTCAATATAATTAAAGTATCATGGATGGTAAAATTTAGGCTGAATTATCTAAAGGGCTAGTTGTTGAAATACAAACGCCTTTGATATTTTATTTTGGTTTTGTAAATGAGCGTTTCTCTTTTAATCAAGGAGCTTTTCTGTGTTTTTAATGTTGCTTTGCTCTCTTTGCTGGATTAGAGGGCTTCTGCTGTGAAGGTGAATAATCCTTTACAAGCACTAGTACAAGTACATAATCCCTGTAGAGCAGCTTCAGGAAGTCTTGACCATCTGCTTAACTTTGAGAAAGAACTTAAATTAATTACCATAATTGAACAATAATGCATGAAAGCAAAAGCTTTTCCTAATTTAGTTCAACTGTTTTTGTCTTTCTTAAAGCACTAACATGAATACAGATTTAGTTCGCCTTCATCTTTTTGTATTTTATTTCCACAAAGTTTCATGCACATACATACATTTTGTTGCCAGCATATTGTTGCCCCACGTCAGAATATTGGCTTTGATTAAACTCTAATTATTTTTTTTTAATTTTTTTTTTACTTTAAATAAACTGTTTGCAATTTCTGAATGGAAATGAGACATTTCCCCTTCAACTCTGAGCGCCCAGTTTGGCCCCCGTCTTCACTCTGGACATTCATAGTGGTCAGTTATGGGTTTATGGGCATGGACACAACTGTCTTCCGTGCCATTTGTTGTGTCTGACCTTTAAGATGATGAAGCGCGGGGAGAGTGACCCCTGGCAGGGTTTGTTCAAAGAGCAGCCGGGTGGTAACGGGGGGTCCAGTGCCTGGCAGCCTGCTGGGGGATTGATCAGCCCCTCACTCAAAGGCCAAATACAGAGAACCTAGCCAGAGGAGAAGGCCATGCAGGACGTGAAGCCATCTTCTGCTTTGAAGCCCCCTCCAATATAGCTCAGCTGCTTCACCGCATGAATAAACATGTTTAACTCTTGTCTGTTAAGATGCTCCTCTGTCCCGTTCTCTTTTCTTCTGTCTTCCTTTCCCCTGCCTGAGCTAACACTGATACCAAAAGATGCGAGCGGAGGTTACAAAATCTTTTTTATTTGTTTTGATGCCTTTACACTTTTTGTTTCCCTCTTCTTTTTTTTTTTTTTCTTTACCCCTTCTCCCTCAGCTTCTTGTTGGATTACTTCCTGTGCTACTGCCTTGTTGCGTGGGATTAAATCCACTCATTCAGCGCTTGCATTGCTTCCACAGATGTCAGCTTTGAGATTGAAATGAGCTCCTCTTCTGCAAAGAGGCAAAGTTAAAAGAAAAATCATGGGTGGGGGGGGGGGGGGGCGGGGGGAGACTAAACAGAGTTGCAAAGTCTTGTAATTTCTAAATGTTGCCAGTATGGCTTGCAGTGACATGCATGACAGGAGTACTGATTGTGAAAATTGCTATAATCTGATTTTGTTATTATAATTCAGAAAATCCAGTGATCTGTTTATTGGGCTAATACAATGTTGCTAGTCATTTTGCTGCCATTTGATATGTTTTTGATGTCATCAGATGTGGGTTTGTGATAAAAGTCGTGTCAACAAACAAGCCAAAACAAAGGAAAAATATGCTGCATGGACATGGAGGAAGCTTGCTTTTATTTGAGACTTCATTTCACTGAAAGGTCGTAGTTTATTGGGGGTTGTTCACAACTAGTGCTGAAAGAGAACCAAACTGATTTGTTATGTTTTAAATGAAGAAAACATGCAAAGTCATGCAAAATTAGAATTATTATTTAACTTAGTATGTACATCAGGAACATTCAAAGGAACCAGCTGCCCACTTATAGCAACAGTAAAAAAGTGCATTGAGATGTTTGAAATAATCCACAGTCATTTTATTTTTATAAAGCAGTTATAGTACTTGTAAGGAAATGCATCATAAAGGCTACAGTGGTAAACAATTTTCCTAGTGATCCAGAAGTTGAACGAGTAACATCCAGAACATTTTACATGGAATTGATAAATGGTTTGTATTCACAATAACATTTTAAAATCAGTCACTGCAACAGTACGCTGATATTTTTATTCTTTCATCTATTCAACTATTAATGTCATGTGTCAAATATACATGTCATAAACAAAATGCATACATGTTGCCAGATGTTGCACATAATGTAACTTATTTATCAAAAGCGTATTAAAACACTTTGTTGATCAAGTGAATGTTAAACATGTCATATGAATGCAGACCTTTTGCCAGATGTTGCACATAATGTATCACCATATTTATTACAAGATAGTTCAACTGTAATCCTTTTTTTTTTTTTTTTTTCTTCTTACTCTGAACTAGCTGTTCAAAAATAACCCTCATGTTATATTAAATAATATTTAAAGATTAGGAGCATAAATTCAATACAAAAATAGGTATGTTTTTCATGTGTTGTTCTCCATTACCCATTATTTAGTTTTAGTCATAAAACCAACAGAAAATATGTAAATTTAAGTAAAGAAAAATCTGGATTTTTTAAAAATAAGTCTTGTTTAGGGACCCACACACACACACACATACAATCTGCACAGTGGAAATAGCCGTCAATACAAAAAGCTTTAGTTTATGGTTGTTCAACTTCCACAATCATTTAAAATTAGATTCAAACTAACACTCAGTATGGAAAAGTGTTACGCTCCTCAGACTGTCCCACAAGGAATTGAAGCCACTACCAGTGAATGTATCATTTAACCTATTGGAAACTAAGGTTATGTTCAAACATGGCGTTTGGAAATTATTTTAGAAATAAATGCGACATTTCTCATTAATCTTTATAAATACCTGTCTCTGATTGGCCAAATTGTAGATAAATAGATTGTACCTCAAAAGAAACATTGTGATTATTCACTAAGATTAACAACATAAACAACTGTTTATGTTCACATGCATTCAAATATGAAGAAAATAAAACATTTAGCATTTGCTCAAGCTGTTTGTGGGCAGCACGGTGCCTCAGTTGGTAGAGCAGTTGCCTCTCAGCCAGAAGTGTGCCAGTTCAAATCCTGACCCGGGGCCTTTCTGGGTGAATCTAAAAAAGTTAAGTCTGGTCCTCTGAACATTCAAAAAAACAAAACAAAAAAACAAAAAAAAATTGTAGAAACATTTCGTCTTTCATTCGTTATCCATCCATCCATCCATTCAGATGGATGGATGGATGGATGTTTAGGGTTTGATTTGTTTTAAATGGTGGAAACATTTGAGGAGCTGTTGGCTTGACTCCACGATCAAAAGTTCTCTCTTTTTCTTTTTGTCTTTAAACTGGAATTTCTCTGACTGCGATCTTCTCCAGGTTTAAATTTCATGGCACAGGTTGTTTCTCTTTTGTTTCTGTCTAGAATCCCAAGTGTTTTGAATTGCACCTATTGTGATAACGGAACGAGCTAAGGTTGCAAACAGCTAGATGTAGCAGCAGAGCTGAAGCAAAGAAACTGGGGTTTGGGTGGTCTGGCCCAAAAACCTTATCTGGACACTAAACAGTGCGTTAACCTCAGTTTGGGCACTATTACAATATCTCTGAGGATTTCCAGTGATTACATTTGTTATGACTGCTCAAAGTCGATCTTTTGCATTTGTGCTAATTTGAGATTGTGACCTCTCACTACCGTTCCTCAGGTGTCTCCATGGAAGACCTAACAGACTAACACAAATCAGTAGGCTGAATAACTTCAACAAAGAGATAACTAAGCAGCGGTTATGGCCCTCAGTGGAGCTTTCTCATCTATGCTAATCACTGCCCAAAGGCATTGATGAAAGGGTATTCTGAAGTTATGAAGACACAGCGCTGTGTTCAGCTTATCGTTTGATTATATACCCAATTATGGTGCAAGTAAGCAATTAAACCAAGCCTGAATGTTTGAACAGATTCAGATGGCGGTTGAACTGTGCTGCTGTACTTTGAGTACCGCACAACTCTTTTTTTTTTTTTTTTACCAGTGAGTGTGAGAAAAGAAACATTTGATGAAAGACTATCTTGATTACAAGGGTCAATAGTACCAGAGTGACATCACCACACATTTCTTGATGATTCTATGTCATCACGGTTTGTTGCTTGTGTGTTTGGGAGCGCTCGCACATCCAGAGAGAAAGGCTGCTTGCTGGAACAGTACTTCCTTTTTTTTCTTTCTTTCTCTGAAGTAAACACAAGAGGCAATTCTGCCTCTAAGGATGTGGCTCACTCAGTTAAAGTAAGCTCTACAAAATGGTAATGGGCCTCTTGAAAGTGGCATCATCAACGTTCTTCATTTCAGGTGAACTGCCACTGTGTCACACCTTCAAGAAATACCTCATGCTTAGATATTAAAAACAAACTGGCTGTTTAGACAGTAAGTGGGCAGTTCACGTATTTGAATTTCACTTGCTACCTTCCTTGCAAACAATTTGGTGCTTTCAAAGCCTCATTCTTGTATTTTTACAGATGATTCTTTACATCAAATGCTCAAATGGTCTCTTGGCTGAATCCGCACACATATCAAACTCAAATGCTGTGGGGCCAAATCTGGTCTCCCAAGATGATATTTAAATGTAAAATATAATAATAATAATAATAATAATAATAATAATAATAATAATAATAATAATAATAATAATAATAATATTAGGGATGCACAATATTATCGGCATGGTATCGGTATTGGCCAATATTAGCGATAATGTTACATATCGGACATCGGCCATTCCATCAAAATAACACACCTATATAAAAGGCACTATATATTTATAAAGTGTTACATCATTTTCAGCCCCCTTTTTGGTATCTGCATTTGGTAGCAGGCCAAATTGACAAAGATCATGCATAATAATGTAGTACTTTAATTCCACAGCAGATAAAGCTATGACGTCTCTGTAAGTAGGTCATGGGTAAAAAATATTGGTATTGTTATCTGCCAAATAAGTTTTGACATATTGGCATATTGGACATTGGCCAAAAATCCAATATTGTGCATCCCTATTTTTTTTTTTTTTTTCGGCTTCTCCCTTCGTCAGGGGTCACCACAGCAAACTAGTCGCACCAAGACTTGGCAATTGCTTTTTTACGCCGGATGCCCTTCCTGACACAACCACAGACATCCGAGCTACCACAGTCCTCTGTGTGGAACAGAGAGCTGATATCTAGGGTTCCCGGGGGCGCAAATGGTGTGGGTTAAGGGCGTTGCTCAAGGGCCCAGAGTGGGGCAGATGAGGGTGGAGACAGGTGTGATTGCATCACTTATCCCACCCACATTCTTGATGTTGTCGGTACCGGGGCTTGAACCGGCGATCTTTCGATCACAAGCTCACCTTCTTAACCTCTGCGCCACCACGGTTCCCAATTCCCACACAATGGCAAAATTGGTTCTTTGCATTTAACCCATCGCACCTGGGTGTATCCCAGGTGGAGCAGTGGGCAGCTATGCAAGCGCCCAGGGAGCAATTTGGGATTTTGTGTCTTGCTCAGAGACACCATGACATGTAGGAATGGCTGGGGATTGAACCTGGGACTCTCGGGTCCCGAGTCGGCTGCCCTACCCCTACCCCATATTGTATATCTTCTCATTTTTTTTCTTTAAAACAACTGATAAGTACATCTTTTAGTGTTGACTTCTCTTGCCAGCTGGCTAACGTTGAAGCCAGAGAGACGACTGGATCATTCTATCATTATTGATTCTGGTGTGGAAACAGTAACAGAATGTCAAGTGAGACAGATCAAACTCTTGTCCATGAACCTGCAACCAAGAAAATATATCAGGTATCTGACTCGAGTTAATGTATCAGCTGAAAGTGGCCCGTGCATCACACAGTTTTTAAATGTAGCCTCTTTTTCATAACCGAGTTTGACACACCTCCGAGGCTCAACAACTTCCTGCTCCTCTTCTGACCAAAAAGTATTTTCAAAGTCCAAACTTTTTTTTTCCTCAGTCGGCATTTAATTGCTTCTTATTACACCACCCCCACCTTTTTTTTTTTTTTTTGACTTTCCACTTTCATTGAGAAATGAGAAATGCTAATTGGGTGTAATGAAATTGATATCTCTATCAATAGGTCAGGAAATACAAAAGGTGCATATCTGTTTCATTCATTTCAAGTCCCTCGTTGCTTTGCCGCTCAAAAGAAATTCATCACACCACCTTGGAGCCTTGTGGAAAGGCTCTTGCCCCCACCTCTCACTGTCTTCTCCAGGCATTGGTTGTTACTGTATGTGATAGAAATTGAGACATCTATTAAGCTTGGCCTATTGCTTGGCACAAAAGAGTCTGACATTCTTGAATGAAGAATCCTCTTGTGGGTGAAACCTTTGTATCTCATTACACCCATCCTCCATTTGTACTAAAGAAATTCCATCAGCCTGAGCAATTATCCTCAGGTTGGGTTTGCACAGTTTTACAACTCATAATCTCGTCTGGTCAAAGGCTCACACTTGCTCCCTCTGCAGTGTTTACCTAACCTGTATTTGTCTGTTGTCTTTTCATCTGGAGCTCTTTAAATTATGAGTATCGTGAAAATAAATTGCTGTTTGTCTTTAAGACGACATCAGTGTTGAGATGGAGGGATAATCGGGCCTAAAGTCAAGAATCTCAGTTATTTTCAGTTCTTCGGCCTGTTTACATGTTTCAGTCTTTTTGCCTTTATGAGTAGATGTGTCATGTACAAATTACACTGGATAACTTCAGAAAGGAAATATTTGTTTGTCTTTCCTCATCTTAAACATAGAAGATGTATTGTCGAGGTTGAATTTATTGTAATATTGATATGAGTGTCAAGAAAGAAACAGAAATATAGTTGGCTGTAGATTTCTCACTATGTGGCCACATGATCCATTAAACTAAACATGATTTCTACTCTTATCGTGCGCTATAAAATCTGATTTAGGTTCTCAGAATGATTTTTTATACTCGCTTTTTAAATCACTGGACATAAATTATTAAAACTTTCAGAAAGTAATCACTGGATGTACATCTATAACTGATTAATCTTTTAATTCAATCTGATTTCAAATAGAAGCCACATTAATTAACTTAATAAACACATAAATGGCAATAACTCAGGTAATTTTAAAAATATTGAGGGAAAATTGTGCATGTTAGTAGTTGAGAGTCATCCTAAACAAATACTATGAGCTCTACCAAATCATGCAAGATCTTTTAACACTTTTGTATTAACTTGGGGTCAGTCCTGTTTGTCTATTTGCTAATTATCTCATCAACCAATCAAAAGCTTTTAATGAAACTCTCAGAAATTAATCATGTTTGTAAATCTGGGACGACACCACAACTAAGAAACATTAGCAAACAGAAAAATATCTTTAACATAGTGATTTTAACAGGCGTGTCTAAAGTTTGATGTGAAGCTTAAAGTCATTCCTAAGAAACTCTAAAGTGCTAATAAAAATGTGTTCATCATTGTTTAATATTTTTATATGCACTGTGTTAAGCAAGTTGCATTTATTAATAGATTACAATTTGAATATATTTATTTTTCTTAGATCTTTTGAATTTTGGGTTGTTTTTGGACTGCAGCAGCTTGCCATTTATTGGCTTCTTGGTTCTACTTGGACATATTTTTTTATTTTGCTGCAGTTGTTGGGCTTTAGCCAGCTTAAGTTTCAGTCTTAAATAGTTATCATTTTTGTTTCAAATGGTTCAAATAATTTTCCCTAAAATCTCGTTGTGAGCTTCTTCTCTAAATCATGCAGGTTGTTTTATTATATTTAAACAAGCTTTTTTACAGGAGGATGTTTAAATGATGCAAACTAGAAAACCTTGTTGCCATTTTATAGTTAAAAGTAGGCTTGTAATGGCATAATATTCAGATAGAGAGACATACATTGCTGAGAGAAGCAGAATAAATCCTAAATGGACTTTTTGGAAAGCAGACCCTCATGTATCTCATGACCTAATTGCATGAGCAAAAAATAGTTCCAGTGTTTGTTTGGCTCTGCATTTACAACATGTTTTCTCAGTCCACCCAACCTGCAAGAATCCAAATCCTTTACCATTATTTGACATTTTGGGGCTACATGGAACATGCGAACATGTGTTTTTTTTTTTTTTTCAAGCAGAAAAACACAGACAGCTCTACTTTCACAGCACAGTCATCATTGCAGAGTGCTGCGACACGTGTTCAAGGACAATGAGGGTGCATTCAGAGTGCATGTTGTCCATAAAGAGGCGGTGCATGTGTGAAATGGTTCGGTGAAGTGATATGTGAATTTGAGTGTGCTGTGATTATTCATTAACCTCTCAGCCAGCGCTGGAACTCATTTTGTACATTTTTAAACTGTGCCAGTCACAGTGGTGTTGCCAAATAGGCCAGAAATGTATGATTTGTCAGAAATATTGGAGTCCAAGTGGTGTATATTGGAAGAAATTTAGACTGCTTTGTGCCAACACTTATAACTGCATGTTAAGTAACATTGTATTCAATATTTCAAAATATTACATTTGGCTCTTGTATTTAAACACATTATTTATGCTGGGCTCTTATTTATTACGTCCCATAAAGTTGATGTTTCTTATGACCATGCAGGTTTTATGTTCACATTGTAAGCAGTGGTGGAGGAATATTATGAAAAATATGTTATACTGCATAAATCCACAAAAGTCAAAGATTTTGATCGTGTTGGTCAGTGTTTCACGTTTCTTCCACAGAGACCATTGTACCCTTTGAGGGGTTTGCTCTGGTCTTTGCTAATCTCCAGAGCTGCAGCACAAATAAACTCAGGCTTTTAGTCTGTTTTGACCTGCAGGATGGTAGATTTATTTCACTTTAACCAAAATAAAGATGTCTTTTCTGACAAAATTCAGCTTTTTTAATCCCTTCACTAAAGTTAGCAATAACGATCTTCCTGTTCATGCATAACAACAACAACATTAATAATACTGTAATAATAATCATTTGTTTTTTTTTTCACATTTATTTGACATTTCTTTCCCTTGTTCCTCTTAGCTCAGCTGTGACATGCTGCTCGTCGCCTGCTGTTCGAGCGTTTTTGAGTAAAGGGGTAGTTAGTCACCTTCTCCATAGATAATTGCTTCTATTCAGTTGCTCAAGAAGCCTTGTGATCATATAGAGGGAGAGAAATTCACACTTATGTGTATATTGTTTGGCAATAATGAGGGTCTTTTTTGAGTTAGAGAGCATTTGAACTTTCACTGAAGAGGTGGAGAGAGCTACATTTATTTCACAAGTTCACACTGGGCTGCTTTTAAGATGTGTATTAGCACTGACCACACTGCAGTCACACATGCACTGACAGCTGAGGTCCGTGTTGACAGATGTATTAATGGATCCCATCTTTTAAAGCCTTCTGAGGCGTTGAACACAGTTCTGTGAAGAAAGCACAAATACAATTAATTGCATGGTACAGGTTCAGGTTGCAGGCTTCATATGTAATCCCAGCATATGCATTGATATTTCTGTGTTTGTATGGAGACAGGATGTCTCTTTAAGTGGGACAGTAAAAATTGATGGCCAATGCTGAAAGCTGACCTAAATAAAGGCGCAGACAAACTAGTTCATTCAGCATGCATGGAGAGTCCTGTTGCTCTGCAGAGAAAGCAGGCGTATTGTTCCTGTAGCATTTATTGAAAGTTTACTTTAAATACATCTGTTTGCAGGACATCTATCCTGGACTTTGCAAGTCAAATAGAAGCTGATTTCTATATGAAATTTATAAACAGATTTTCAGTGATTGGAGTGTTTCACAAGGTTAATAACTCAGCAATGAAAATATAAAATGTAAGTAATCATTTTTGGAGGAATGTGCATCATCCACCTCCTTTCATGCCAAAATTTTAAACTAAGATCTTGTGTGAACATTCATACTATGTGTTGAGGATGACTCCGAGCTACTACCACGCCAAGGTTTAGCTCTATATCTGTGAAAGTTAATGAGTTGTAGCCATTTTTCTGTTTGCAAATGTTGATGAGCTGTGATAGCTAGCTTAAAATGCATTTACTTCTAAAGTTAATCAGTTGTGGAGGTACATTCAGTGACTACTTATTTCAGTTTTCATTTTAATCCATCCAACATTCATGGTCAGTAGTAATGTTGCTAACAGACGGACAAAAATCACGAGTATGTGCAGAAATCAGTCAGGTTTGTATGATAAGATCCAACATATTCTGCTCTACTAAAGCTAAATAACAGTGAGACGAAACGGCTCACAGCTCTGACCAGAGAATAAAGTTAGACATATAAGGTGCTGCCATAATATTTAAATTATTTAAAATGACCAGCTGAATTAAAAAATGGATGGTCGGCCAGTTCAGGTGTGACATGATCATACTTTTTCATTTCTGTCAGAAAGCAGGCTGCTGAGTCCAAACCAATATCCAATCAAGATATAGAAGAGGCCTGAATTACTCTTTCAAGGTTGCATAAGTAAAATTGGTCTTAACATTACTAAAACGCCTTTATTAAAAAAAATAATCTCAAAACAACCAAGCTAATCTGTTTCTCAAATTTAAAGGCACACGTTACCGGGTTCCTCGCAAATTGGTGACAATAAGAATTTAATGGTCCAATAGCTCTACTTTAGTTTAGAGGATTAGGTCGTACAAATAAAAGGATTTTTGTTTTGTTTATGTTTAAGCGAAGGAAGTTTTCCTCCAATCCAATGACCAAAAACCTGAATGTAAGGTAAAGCTAAATCATCCCCAGGTGTGGTTAAGACTATGAATGGTTGTCTTGTTTGTCTGTATGTGGCATTGTAATGGACTCCAAGGTGTACCCCACCTCTTACACAATGACCCCTACGATCCTGCACAGAATAAGCAGGTAAAGAGAATGGATTGATGGATGAATGGATCTTTGTACTTCTCTAAGGCTGCTCAGCACAGCTTTAAATCGCAGGATGGGTGTTGGCTGGAACAAATAAATCTGAACATCAGCAAAATAGTGAAAAACTCATACTCTGAAGATTACATCCAACAGATGCAGAAAATAGATCCTAAAATAGATCCTAAAATAGATCTTTAAGGTACTTTACATTTAGTAGGGCAACAGAAGATTACTAGAATAGAATACAAAATAAACAGAAAAATAAATTTCTGATAAATATGGGAGAAAACATTTATGTTAATCAAGACCTTTTTTTTAATGAGAACATAATATTTAAACTATAAAGTGTTCCGTAGGGGAATGTAGAAAAGCATCAGGGCAACATTAAGTCTTAAAGACCAACAACATGTAGAAACCACAGACATGCTGAAGTCTAATTACATCAATTTACAGTCTCACTGCTGCCGTCTAATTGTTCTCAGGTCTGACACCTTATTTGATTCTGTTCCTAATAGCTCTTTCTGCTATTTTTCTGTAATGAGATGCTCTTGTACATGTTGTCTAAACGTATCTGTTATAGCCTTTAAAAGCTTGAGAATCGTTGCTAACAATTCAAAACGCCACGTGTGATGATTGTGACCCGATGTTTAAGCCAGCACTTCTACCACCTGACGCTTGCTCATACAGCCACCTACACAAGCAGCGCAGTAATCATCACCTTTATGTTTTACTCAAATTGAGGGTTGACATGCTGCACACTGTGCCGACACAATCTATAGTTTTGGTGAAGTCCCAGTGGGGTGAATTCACACACCTACACAATGTATTAGACTGAGGGTGACATATTTTCTGAACTTTTTCTACTTTCTCTTAAAATGGGACTCGAAAGAAGGATAAAACCAATACAATGAAGTGGTTGTTTTAAAAACACTATGGTATCATAACTGTTGGTTTAGTTGGACCCAAGGTGCAGACAGAACTTGTGGATCTTAAAGTATAAATAAATAGTTTATTTAAATGACACAAACAAACGCTGACATGGAAGCAAAACGTACATTTCCAAGGACACACGGAGGGAGGACAGAACACAGTGTCATACAGGACAATCCACGGACAGGGGAACAAAAAAGAAACTCACAATATATAGACACACTCATGAGAGGATAAACACAAAAAACTGGGAAAGGACAACAGGCAGGAGGCAGGAGCTGATCACATGAGGGAGAAACACTGAGGAGGGCAGGACAGATGACACAATGATCACAAAACACACACAGATCTCCTCTTACAGTAGCTAAAGTGTGACCAAACAGCAGCACATAGACACAGGTAGGTAGAGTTTAAATGATGCTGAAGCTAATATAGACAAACTTTTTTTTTTTGACCAATGGATTAAAAATATACCAGACTGCATATTTAAATATTATGATTTTTGGTCTCCAACAGCCAGCTTTGGCAAGCTAAGGTCAGAGCACAGAGGCCCCTGTCTTTGGCTGCCACACATGTCACCTTGCACTCAACCCTTGTGGACTCTCCTGCAGGTGGTGGACCCACAAGACACTGACAAGCCTCTCCCCCAAACCTGGCGCTAGGGTGATGCCCCAGTAACCCACTTCTAGTATAGAACATTGAGCTTCTTGCTGTCTTTTGTCCATACAAGTATCGTGAATCTAACTTTAGTTTAAATATCTTATTCACGTGTGAGGGAAGAATTGAGCATGAGATCTACAAACGGTTCGGTGCAGCTACTGCAGTATTGCATACTCTTTGCTGGTCCGTTTGTGTGAAGGCGGACGGGAGCTGCAAGGCAAAACTCTGTTTACTGGTACCCTCACCTATGGTCACAAACTCGGAGTAGTGACTAAAGAATATGATAACAGATACAAGTGGTCAAAATGAGTTTTGCCCGCAGGGTAACTGGGCTCCCCATTAGAGATAGGGTGAGAACTTCCATCATTTGGGAGAGACTTAGCGTAGAGTCTTGCTCCGCCACATTGAGAGGAGCCAGTTGAGGTGGATTGAGAATCCAGTAAGAATGCCCCTTGGATGCCTCAGGAGGTGTTCTGGGCATGTCCAATTGGTAGGAGACCCCGGGGAAGACACAGGACATACTGACGAGATGATGTTTCTCAGCGTTGAATCCTCCCCATGTGATGTAGTTGTGGAAATAGATTCCCGGGCCTCCCTCTGGCTGTTTTCTCCACAACCCAACTACTGAACAAGCGGAAGAGAATAAATGTATAGATAAGTGGTCTTTGTTGTCTCTTTTTGTAACATTTAATGAGTTATCACACAATGCACAGACAGGAACACTTTGTTCATTTGTGCATTACAGAATAAAACCTCATGTGGTTTCACAGTTGAACCAATCTGATCACGTTTATCTTCTGACTGTGTGCTCTGTCTTTAAGAGCTCATAGTTCAGTGTATTGTTCACTTATGGGATTGGGAATTTTTGTGTCACAATCCCCCACAGACTGGTGAATAACTGTAGTCACATTTATTTGTTTTTGATTTCTATAAACTGCTGTCTTGACTTTAACAAGAGAATTGGATGCAGATACCTTTGGGATCTATTTCAAGCTTTGAGGATCTTTTTTTTTTTTTTTTTTTAGCTCTCTCTTTGTGTCTCACTTTCCTTCGTTACAAACAAACCTCATATTTTGTAAAACTTACATTAACGTTAACTTTATGAATTCATTTAACACTAAATTTTAGGAGAGATATTCATGGTTTTATTAATACAGTGAGAGGAAAGGGAATCTCTTTCTGAGTATATTTTCTCAAATTTGTTTGTAGTCTTTTCTCAGTGAGATTTGTCCTGGGCTGTTGGGGAGCTCGTAATGCTAACTGTGTTAAACAGAGGATTAACGCCCGGGGGCTCTGGATCTTTAGTAATAGCAGACGGAAATACTGATCAAAGACCTCTAACTGTGCTGTGGGTGTTCAGACTGCCTCTGACTTCTTCTCTGCATTATAAGAAGATAGGATTTGGAAGAGGGATCACACACAAAGACAGTGCAGGAGCTTTCATGAGACAGGTGAGGGTTAGATGATACATAATTAGGGCACTGTCATTAATTCATTCAGGCACATAGGTGCAGCCATTTCCAGGTCCATGAGGCACCAATGACCTATAGTAGCCAGGTATAAGTGTGTGACCATGTGTCAAGTCCACATGTTTGTGTTATGTTTGGACCCGTGTATTTGTCTGCACAGATCATGTCAGTGGGGGCTCCAGTCCCTTCGTTTTGTTTCCCAGGAGACAAGTAATACTTCCTCCAGGTTGCTGCACTTTATGCTGGCAGGGCCAGTAGTCAGAGCTGCTCAGCAGCAGCCTGCTCTCATTACATGCACTTCTTATCAGCAGCAACGAACAGCACCGACTGTCAGAGCATTTGATTCTCATGCATATGGATCTTGGCTGTCAACTGAAATAAATCACAGCGTTAAATGTCTAAAAGTGCCTTTGCAATTGAGGAGAGACACTACAAGCATATGTACAGTATAAAATATGTTTTTATCACAAGCTGTTATGTTTAGCTGATTTTATATTTTAGAGGAATATAAATCTTGACAAAATGCAGTGAAGTGTTTATTGTGTTGTTTGTGAAGTGTATGCTTGCAGTGGTATCAGTTTTTTTTTATTTTTTTTTTTGTTTTTTTACATCTAATTAGGGGATGCCTTGTTTGCATTTAAGATTATAGAAAACCTAAAAATTCAACATCTTGTGATGCAAAACCTTATAGAGGCTGCCTTTCTAGAAGTGACTGTCTTCATATTGTTGTACAGGAATTTTATTTGTTATCAAGGTTTGTGTGTGTTTTTTATGCACAGCTGTCAAGTGCTGCCACAGAATTTCAATCAGGTTTGGATCTGTGCTTTAACTCAGCAGCACTTGGATTATTTTATTTTATTTTATTTTATTTTTTTATTTATTTTTTTTTTTTTTTTTTGACAGAATTTCGGCAGCAAATGTATTTTGTATTTATTTTTATTGTTGCTTTATTTGGGAGTATTGTTTTGTGACATGACCCACTTTCCACCAATTTTCAGTTGCCCTAAAGAAGGTTTCACATTTGATCAGTGAATATGAATATCATGATGGTTTTGGTCAAACATGAGCCCAAATAATCACCCCTCTACTACTGTGCTTAACAGTTTGTTCAAAGCAATTGTGTTTATATACGTTGGAGCAGCTGCGGCTGAGTGGTTAGAGCAGTTGTCCTTCGATGTGAGAGTTGGGAGTTTGATTCCACCAGCAGTCACATGCTGAAGTACCCCTGGGCAAGACACTGAACACCTCACTGCCTGTGATGTGTGTCCCATAGGTGTATGAGTGTGATAAAGCACTAATAATTCTATATACCATATTTCCAGCGCATAAGTTGCACCTTTTTACATAAATTTGCATGTCCTGCGACTTAAACACTGAAGGGACGGCCACACAGCAGCGGAGGATCCCCCCCCCCCTCGCAGGGAACCTTCACCCTGTGTCTGGATGGCTCCTGCCGAGTGCATTTCCTCCACGGCAGTGCACCATCCATCCATTCATTCATCCATCCATTAATCTATCCATCCATCGTGGCTCCGGCTGCGAGCTCTATAGACTTCCTCTGCCACCGGAGCGGGGAGGAAGGCTCTGTGGCAGTGTGCTGCCCATCCATCCATTGTAGATCACGTACCTTGCTGCCCCCTTCCTCCCTGCTCCGGCGGCAGAGGAAGGGGGCAACGTGGCGCATGATCCGCGGCCCCAGGAAACAGCGAGGTGTGGACAGGGGGACGTTGTAAAGCCACGAGCCTTCATCCCAGTTCCTATGGCAGAGAGAGGACAGCTTTGGGACGAAATGAAGCTGTTTTGACCATTAAAGTGCATTTATTAAGGACAACTCAAACTGGGACACACCTTTGCTATAATGTAGAGTAAACAAATAATTGTTTTTACGTGTTAATCTTGTTAAATTCTTGTTAAAGTCCTACTGTGCACGCTCATGTAGCCACCATTTGGCAGCCAAACGATTTTTGGCACAACACTGGCCCACGTTTCCGGGAGATCAGCGGTGATGCATAATAAATGCAACTTGTACAGCAAAGCAACTTATTTATGTTTTTTCCACCTTATGAGACATTGTTTGGACTGATGCAACTTATACACCGGAGCGACATACACGACAGAAAGTATGGTACAGATGTAGTAAAGTCATTCAAAGTCAGAGTCAAAGAGATTTATGTGTCATTCCCATCTCATGTGGTACAAAGTACATGTGGTGGAACAAAATTATTTACGCAGGGTCCCAGTTACATCCAACAATAAAATGTAAAAGAAAAACAGCAATAAGATCCAAGATATGAACTAAGAAAAAAAAACTAAATAATACTGTACACTAAGCACTAATAGCATAAAAACATTACGTCGAGCAGCAGCACAAACATGAGTCTGTGTGAGCAGATGAGCACAAATGAACACAGCAACATGAAACAGATCAGCAGCAACATGAAACAGAT
>JARVLU010000324.1:25550344-25567594 GCA_031762415.1 Simpsonichthys santanae
TTTCTGCAGCTGTGCAGCCTCCATGCCACATGTTGATGCTGGAGCACAGGATGCTCTCCACTGCACACCTGTAGAAGAAGGTGAGGACTGAGCTTCACACAGTCCAGCTAATCTCAGACGCCTGAGGAAGTCGAGTCTCTGATGAGCTTTTTGATCAGGCTGGTGGTGTTGCTTCAGTTGAGGTTGTCATTCAGGTGCACACCAAGTACTTGTAGCTGGAGATCATGTCCACCGCTGATCCTCCAATGTTCTGGGGGGAGAAGGTGAGTTTGTTCCTTCTGAAGACCATGATCATCTCCTTTGTCTTCTTCACATTAATGTGAAGGTTATTCTCCTTGCACCAGCTCTCCAGGTGTTCCACCTCCTGCCTGTAGCTGGACTCATTGTTGTTTGTGATACATCCCACAACCTCTGTATCATCTGCAAACATTACAATGTGACAGCCTGCATGGGTAGGTGCGCAATCATTTATGAGCAAAGTGAACAGGAGAGGGCTCAACACACATCCCTGAGGGGAGCCAGTGCTAAGGGTTATGGTGAAGGAAGATAAGTTATGAATCCTTTGTTGTGGTTAGATTGTTGGATTAATGATTGAGGGCACAGATTGTAATGTAAAGTGCTTTGAGTATCTTGATGAGATAGTACAGTCCAGTCCAAGTACAATCCATTTCTATACTGATTTTTCTACTTTTGAAAACATAAACCATCTCTACTTTTGTTTCATGTTTCCAAAAGACAGAGTATTGTAGTTTAATCAGGTTGCTTGGTTATTTTAGCAGAGAAGAGCCTTTTCCCCCTAATTACCTTTCAAACGAGACATACTTGTTTAGTTTATTTATTTATTTTTTTCTAACTGTACTGTGGTGAATTTTAACATTGAACATCACTAACTGAGTTATTTAGAGACAAATGTGCTGCTCTTTGATTTCTTTCACTTTTGGTGAGTGTCACATGATCTGACCTTGGTGTAAACTCACTGCTGTGAAGACTGACAACCACCTTGAATATTCTACACTTGTGAATAATTGTTCGTACTGTGAAATGATGTGGTTTGGAAATGCCCTTTTAACCCTTCCCTGATTGACGGACAGCAGTGGCTGCATCTCACAGATCATTGCTGATGTCTTTCCTCACTGGTGTTGTGTTAGCCCACAACTGAATGCTCCAAACCCAAACAAGAAAACCTGCCAAAACTTCAGTTTTAAACAAATTATTTTCATATTTGCTGATGCTCAGTTTCTCAAAAGTACCCCAGATAGGACTGAACTGTCAAAAAGAAAAAAAAAAATAGATGAAAACCAACATGCACACTTTAAATTACTTTTTTTTTTTCCTTGTTTTTATCTGACCATGCAAACGTTGACCCAGAAAGGTGTGTAATGAAAACCAGGTGTATACCTTGTGGATCAGTGATGATGCATTTGTGTTTTACATTCACTGTCATGTACTTACTGCAATATATTTAGTTGTGGTCTTAAGGTAGTTGGGGGATGCCTGAAATGCATAGCAGCTGTAAAAAATATGTCACTGTTCCCTTTGCCTTCATTCATCATTGTGGTCTCACACATTTCTTCAACAATAAGTCACAACTGGTAAAAACAGTCCTCTTAAATGTTTTTTTTTTTTTTTTTTAATTTGTCTGGAATAAAAAAGAGCTAAAGAAGCTATTTTAAAGTAATGTTAAAATTTGATGCAACTTAAAAGTGTCTACGTTTTAAAAGACTGCATCTTACTGCTGTGATGCCCTTTGTCATTACACATAATACCTTTGCACCAGTTACAGCTTTGGACAGGTTGATAGGTTGAAAATAGTTGGATTGCATCAGAACAATCAAACCAGAGAAACCTGCTCTGAGTGTGGAAAAAAAAAAGACTGATTATGATGAAGCTGGTAAAAGGCCATGAAACTGGGCTCCCTGCTGATCCTGCACATGAGACGAGGCCCAGTTCTGGCTAATAAGCCTGAGCAAGTCCAGCCAAGAGGCCTTCGCCTTGTAGCCTTATAACACCTATTATCATCCTTCCTACACGACATCCACGTGTTTCCATTTAAAGGCTATTGTTTCAGCTGTGAAAAGGTTCTTCTTTGTGAGCGCGCTGACACCTCTTGTCTTGTGTCTGTCAAAGTTGACAGGCTTTAATAGTTTTGCAGAGGTCAGCCTCCTGCCTCGTGTGGATAGCTGCACGGGAAGCATCAGGGTACCTGAGGACTGTCGAGCTGCGCTGACGTACTGCACGAAGAGAAGCATGTTAATGCTGCTGCTGTTCTGTAGCCTGTAATTGCCTGTAAAGCCAGATAATAGCACAACGTACCGCATTGCAAAAGCAGGAATTCAGACTCGGACGTCCCCCACAGTGGACTGGTGCTAATGTGCATGAGCCATTAAGGAAGAAAAATATTGATTCTGATTGTTTTTGTGTTATTGCCCAAATTATATTGTACAGTAGCTGACAGATGCATTTCAAGAGGAGTTGACACCACAGAAAAATGTCTTTTTGTTCATTTAAAGCGATCCAGTCATGGGTGGAGGAGCCCTGCTGGTGGTAGCTGTGGTGGTTTGGTTGGGCCGTGACCTCAGTGGATATAATGCTGCGGTGGAAAATGTCCTGTCACTTGATGGAGGAGCTGCCTGTAGCAGCAGGAAGGAGTGTGGCGACAGGGGCCGTGTGTGTTAACCTCTTTCCTTGTCACTTTTTCTGTCTTTCTCTCCACCCTCCTCCCTCCCCGTTCTTGTCTCCACCGTTTTTTTCCCTCCTCTTTCTCTCTCCATCCTCGTTCCCCCAGACTCCACTCCATCTCCCTACACTCCTCCGTGACAAATTACTCCTGGCGGTTGATTTGTTGGTTGTCAAAAGTGCTCCTTGTGCTGAAGGTGTGCAGGAAAAGAAGGTGCTCCAACCCACCACCCCCTCCAGCTGTCGTCATCACCTGTCCCATCCCCCTCCCTAACCTTTTCCACGTGCCGTGTGCTCTCACCAATGCTTGGCGTTGGGTTGTCTCTTGGAAAATTGACATTCTGTCTCAAAAGATCTCATTACATTAGACTCTGGTGAAACTGCTCAGGCTTTATATTTCCACCTTTTCTTATGACAAAGCTGTTGCGATGTGTAGCAGCTTGTGTCGGGGGAGGGGCTTGTGGAGAGTCTTTTGTATGGACGAGGGATGAAAGAAGAGCAAAAAGTTTATGGGAGGACTAAAAGTGTCAGTGTTTGTGATGGCTGCCTTCTGTTGCAAAAAAAAATTACAAACAGCAACTGAAATAGTGACGTGTACTTCATAAAATGATCTAAAGGTTTTATGAAGTAATCAGCTAAACTAGTTGGTTTACAATAGTTTTAATGTGTAACTTGATTTTAAAAAGCCACTGCCAAAACGCTTATTTTGTTCATAAATCTATGGTTTCATGTTTTTATTGACAGAACACACAACACAAGGTTTTCTCTGGCCCTATGTAGTGCAGAGTGATGCTTCCCCTCCTCCACCTGTTGCTGTGAGCTGTCAGTCAGCAGTACAGTATTATATATTTATATATGTCTATCTTATCAATATACTCAAAGAACTTTACAACACAATCTGTGCCTCATCTACCCATTCATACAGCACTCTACTAGATATGCACAAAGAATAATCAGTGCTTTATCACAATCATACACTGATGGATGGGACACACATCGGAGGCAATGAGGGGTTCAGTGTCTTGCCCAGGGACACTTTGGCATGTGGAGTGACAGCCAAGCTTTTTTTTTTTTTTTTTTTTTTTTTTTTTTTTTTTTTTTTTTACAAAAAGCTATGATTTAGTTTGTGTTTGATGTACAGCTGCAGCAGGCTTGCTATATATCCAGACTTATTAACTAACATTGGTTTCTTACATCACATTGTTACTTAATTAAAAAAAAAAAAAAAAGCAATTGACACATTAAAAAGCACCATTCTGTGCAAAACACATGGTTATATTAAAAAAAAACACACAAACAAAAAAACTGGGGTCTATATTTATTCAGGTTTTCCATTTTTGTGTACATTCATCGTAAAACAAAATACACATAAAACCTCTTAAATTGGCTCGCTAGTATTTTAGCTGGAGCTAATTTTACTACTTGTTATTAAACTAAGATTTTAAGGTAGAGCTTCAAACTATCAATTTTAAACTTGGATTTAATATGAAACATCTGATTTTAACAAAGTGACTGTCAACACATTTATTTACGTGCTTGCTTCTTGTGGGTGTCTGTGCAGCAACAAAATTCCTACAAATATGTTATAGCATCTTATTATAGCTATAATATTGTTAGTATCATTATAGCTATAAGATTATTATTATAGCTTTAATATTATTATTATAACTATAATATTATTATTATAGCTATAATAATAATATTATTAATGCAGTATGTGATGATTAGGCAACAATGATAATAATTACATTTCTGCTTTTTAAACAAAACACTTATGACACATTAAAGTGTTGTTTTTATACATCTAAATTGTGTGTGGGGGCAGGGGGGTTATTGCTCAAGGTTGTTATTTGATCAGAATGTCAAACTAACCCATGCCTTCATTAAACTTTATTCTAAATAACTTATGGTATGCATAGATGATAAAACACATTTTGCACCTGAAGCTGATAGATATGCACTAAACAAAATGCACAGAGTAGAAGTTCATAAAATGGATTTGACTTAAACTAGCCACATAGGAATTGGTTTACCGTATTAAATAGCAGATAAATAAAGATGTTTAATCACATTTGATCCTGTAAATCCAATACTACCAGAAAGCAGTTGTGCTCATTGATTTTCAGCTTTGCCAGCAATGACCTAATACAGTCACGGATATCGAAGGGATAAACCACCTTAGTGTGGTAAACACAGCCAAATCTCTCTTGGGCTTCTGTGTGTGTACTCTGTATTATATGCTGTGATTAATATGTGCACGTGTGCAGGAAGTTAAAGTTTCAGATCATCAAAAACAGCTGAAGTAATACTAATAAGTGTGTGTGTTGGTTTGTGTCAACTCAGAGTTTGTAGTGAATGCTGTTTACACTCGAGCAGATATTACCTACCTTCCTCTGTATGGTGATTTAAAGAGCAGCTCGTGTTCCTTCAGCCTCTCAGGCTGTTTTATTCACTAACTGTTTCACTTTGTAAAAGTAATAGAATATCTGTTTTCTTTGAACCCCGGCTTTACAGAATCTAGATTGGTGTGTATGGCCGTCAACACACAGAGGCGAGCATCGCAATCCACTTGTGTTCAGGAGTCTCAAACCATCTTGTCTCTCTGTCTTTGTGGTAAAAAGAGGGGTTAAGCTTTTATCCTATAAATATGGCATGAAAATCCCTCTGTCAACCACACGTTCATTCTAAGGCCTGCATTAACATAAAAATGGGGGCTTGTTATACAGTGAGATTTCAATAAAAAGAACACAAAATGCGTTTAATGAAATTCAGATGCTGGGCCTTAGCTCCCTGGATCTCATTAAATGAGCTTTGTGCTGTTTTTCCATCTCCTCTTTGTAGAGGAGGTCCTTGAGTGCCCTTAATAATGTGGCAGATTTCATCATATCCCTGATTTAAAGAGGACAATGTCTGCCTCATTCTCTTGTTCTCTTGCGAACCGGAGCCAATCTCTCGGCAGACGTCCTCCAATAGTTTCTGAGTCTGGCTCGTGACGACGCTCCATCTTGTGGTGCGTTTTCTTTTACTTGCTGAAGTTTTGTTCCTCCACTAACTTGCTCCTCTTCCCTGTTTTGTCCCTTCCTCCTCCCCCCCGTCCCTCTCTGTTTCTCCCTACGTAGGATTTGGTTTCATAACGTTTGAGAGTGAAGACATCGTAGAGAAAGTCTGTGAAATTCATTTTCATGAAATCAATAACAAAATGGTAAGTCCACACACTTTTTTTTTTTTTAATTTTTCAATTCCAGGTGGACGCTGAAGGATTAATATTGGATTTGTTCTTTTCCGTGCCATTAATAGCTGAGCATGTGTGTGTAGTGTGTGTGGGGGGCGTATAACTCCCGCACGCTCGCTCACTTTGTGGGTCTGCGGGTCTCTGGGATGGGAAAGCGGTGGTGTGTACTGACCACAAACCGTGAAATTGTGTGGCTGAATTCTGCCAGTCAGGGCTGAGGGACAGGAGAGTGGAGCTCCTCCTGAATCCCCTGCCACACACTCACTTTAACACACTCACAGGTGGAGATGTCCACGAGTGCAGGGGGGGAAGCTACTGGCAGAGGCCGAGTTCATTAGTCAGGGATTAGCACCTTCCACTGAGTGCCAGTGACGCCAGTTTTATTTACACCGCTTCCCCGGTCCTTTCAGAGCGCCACGGAGTTTAGATGCAGTTTTTGAAGTTGTCATGCGACGTGTGATTAATTGACAAGGTCCGCCCTCGGTGTGGCAAGTGTGACATCAGGGCCCTCCTTCACCCACTTCCACCCTGCAGGCCTCTTGAGAAATCCTGCATCATTTGAACAGCTTTGTGGGTTGTGATTGACTGGAGGGAATACTTGTCTCTCTGCTGTTCGATGGGGATCCTTCACTCTCACTTCCAGATTTGTATTCCTTTCCCCCTGAAACTGACTGACTCTCTGAATGGCTCTGTAAGGAAATCATTTCCTCCTGGGACCAGTGCAGGTCACATATGACTCCCAGTATGCATCCCATCAAGCTGCTTTACATGCAGTGCTTACAGCTAAACCCAACAAAAACGGTGACAGGTATAAGTATCTGCACGTGTAAAATGTTCTGTCACAACATACAGAGAAAGCTCAGTGAGAACAAACACGTCTGTGAATAAGAAGGGATGATCTGATGATTCTTAATGACAGTCACAGTTTAAGGTTTCTAAATAGTTGACACATTTGTTTACAATCAGCTTCAAATATCTTTTTTTTATTTGACTAAGTATGTTATTCTCAGTATTTCCTGCCACGTTGAACCAAAATAAGAAAAAGTTGATTCATAAACAGAAATCTGCTTTTAAAACGTTCTAGTTACCGTAATTTCCAGACTATAAGCCGCTACTTTTTTCCACACATTTTGAACACCGTAGCCTATACAATGCTGTGGCTAAGTTGTGGAATTTTATTTTATTATTTTGACGTGCTAACGAGCTTCCTGCCACCAAAACATTTAGCCACGTCACACCCGGGCGCTCACAGAGCTGCCCAGTACACGTCTCTCTTGGAGGGTGGGTTCTCATGACTCAATGAGACTACCTGTATAAATAAAGGTAAAAAAAAAAAAAAAGATCAATGAATTACCGAACAGGTCACAGTGGACCAGTGAAACTTGGTTTCATTTATTCGTTCTCTCCTCCCCCTCCCTGTGGGAGTTTCCTCCCTTTTTGTACACAACAAAATATTTGCAGCCACTTGAAACAAGTGTGAATTATAAACTAAATGAAAATGTGAATTTGCCTCGAGACAAAAGTGCCGTTGAGAGCGACAGCAAAAGAGAAACTGAGGACGTGTGTGATTAAGTTTTTCTGAGGCTGCTCAGATCTGACACTGAAGAAGAAGACTTTAGTGGTTTTAGTGCACAGGAGATAGATGAAGACGGTGTTCAATGTCTTTCCTGGTAGGCTACTGTATTTTATTTATTTTTTTACCAGCTGTCTTGCAGGCACTGTTCAGAAAAAAAAAACATTTACTGTACTTATTTGTGTATGTTAATGGTACATATTTAATTAAAAGTTTAAAAATTATGTCAGTGTAAATATCTCATGTGGACACCTGTGACTTATCCACAAGCACGGTTTATATATGTGCACAATAGTTTTTCTTTTTAAATTAAGTGGTGGCGGCTTATATTCAGGTGTGCTGTATGGTCCAGAAATTACAGTATTTGATAATAAAGCTGGACTATAAACAGAATGAATTACAAGGCTGAATATGCTTATTAAAAAGTTTAACAATACTAGAACTAAAAAAACAGCTTATCTTTGACTGTACGGTCCTGATTCCTGGATAGATGAGTTGTGAAATTTGAACTCAAACAGAAAGCAATGACTTTTAAAAAATATAATCTTTTATTTGCACTGACAGTAACTTTTATTGCAAAAAAAAAAAAAAAAAAAAAAGAAGCCTATCCAGACTAAGAATGAAAAGATTATCAACAAAAGAGAAAAAGGAAGCCAGGCCACATAAAGACAATTTAGTTTCTCACTTTTCTTAGAATAAAATTGTAATTTTTGGTTTTATTTGTTTTGCTTAAACACATTTTTACCATTCTGAGATTGTACAAATATGTCCTTCATGTTATCTCTACTAATTTATTAAATGGGACTGTGCAAGTATGTTGCTAAATGTTAACTACAAAATTTATAAAGTGTCTTTGGCTGATAAAATATTGATAAAATAAATAAGAAAAATTGTCACTGTTTTGAAACGACTACTTAAGATTGAAGAACTGATAAAATGAAAAAAAGCAATAACTCTTAATAACAAATTTTAACAGCAGAAATAACTAGTAGGCTGATATAATTTGCTGGTCTGACTGGAGCTGAAAACAGTAACTAATGTTTCTAGTTCAAGGAAATGGCAGCAAATGTCACAAAAAAATAAAACAAATGTGATGTATCAAACAAAATTAGACACATAAAGCCTCCTGATTTATATTCATCAGTTTTGGAGACGTCCACGGTCAGCTGAGAGGCGAGTTCAGTCAGTCCACTGCTCCCTGTCCAGCTGCTAAAAACATCTGCTCAAGTGGATTTTAACTCACAAATGGTGTTGCGTTGGTGCCAACACGAAAACCCTCAAGAACGTTTGGCATTTGCTATTCCACATGTACACACACAACATATTCATGTCACATAGAGGTTCTTTTTCTCAGCCCAAGTGAGGGGATTAAAAAAACAGGTCACTGGATGCAGGAATACTGGAGGAGTACACTTACTTTTAGATTTTTATTATTGTGTGCATGTTTATGAAGCATTCACTCAACTGGGATCCAGTTTTCTTCCGTACGTTTTTCGGCGTGATTCTCATCGTGCAGTTTTCAATCTGTTTCAACAAATCATAAAAAAAATGTTCAGCTCTTTCAGGACAATCCTGCTATGACTTTTGGTGCAACTTTATTTTTATTTTTTTAATATTTAGCCTTTTCGATCTATTTTTTTTTTTCTCAAAGAAAATGAATTGAGCTCATTTTACATCCTTCATATATTTAGATCTGTTTGCAACCTTTTACTGCTCCTTTCACATTTTGTTCTGGTTCAGCTTCCTTGTGCAAATTTAAACATTATTTTCTGCTAATTTCAGCTGTTTTGTGCTTGTTTCTGATCCTTTCTGTTAACCACATGTTTATGCTTCTTCCAACTTCTTTCTGCTAATTTCAGCTCAATATGCTCCTTTTAGCTGATTTCTGAGGGTTTCAGCTTTTTTCTACCATTTTAGCTACTATTTAGCTGTTTTATGCTATTTTAAGCCTTTTCAGCTAATTTACATTATTTGCATTCATGTCAACGTTTTCTGTCCAATTCAGCAAAAATGTGCTCTCTCCACTTCCTTCTGGTAATTTCAGCTTCTTTCTGCTTTTTTAAGCTATTTTCAGCTGTTTTATTCCTTGCAAATTTCAGCTTTTTTCCTGATAATTTCCATTTTTTGTGCTAATTTCTGTTTCTTTCAGTCAAAAATGTCTTTTCTGCTTTCATCTGCTAATTCAAGCTTGTTCTTTCTTTTCAGCTAACATTTTAGCAATGTTTAGCCAATTTAAGCTGCTTTCAAATAAATTCAAGTTTTGTTGGTAGTTTCAGCCACTTTCTGCCTAATTAACTTCTTTATGCTAATGTCAGCTTGTTTGTGCTCTGTTCAGCTTATTTCTGTTAGTTTAAGCTTTTTCTGCTATTCCATCTGCTACTGAACATTTTATTTAATTTTTGTTATTTGGGGGTGTGGGTTAATTTAGCATTTTCAGCTATTTCCACATTCTCTGAGCTTATTTCAGCTCCATCTACGTCCTTCTAGTTGTTCAAGCTTCTTTCTGCATTTTCCAGTACTTTCAGCAATTTTTTTTTTGTTGCTAATTTCAGCTTTTTTAGCTAATTTTCTAATTTTTGGCTCATTTCTGCTTATTTAAACTTAATTTGGCAAATATGCGTTATTTCTGCTGTCTTCTGCTTAGTTAGCTTGTTCATGCATTTCAGCTATATTACAGCATGTTTTAGCTCATTTCAGCTGTTTTCAGCAAGTTGTTCTAAAATAAACATTTGCACTGCATTTTCAAAGAAATTAAATTTCTCTAGTTTGATTTTAACATCCAGTATTTTGGATTTGACAACAGTTTTATACCAAAGTAGCTGTTGTTTGATCTACACCAGCTAAAGTTACTGTCAGTAAAGTTAAAGTTTGCTATGAGAAGAGGAAAATCTGCAACTGGTGTTGAGGGGGGGGGGGGGTGTCTGGTTTATTGCAATTTTGACGGCAAGTAGCTGTGATTTGATCCACTGTGCATTTGAACACGGGCATCTGCTACATGTATTTACTCTTTACAAAGAGCAGCACAAAGGAAAGGTTGTGAGCCATCATGGAGTCCAAGGAACTCTCACAGAGCATATGAGAATTACTGTGCACGTATGGTGTGAAAAGAAATGGGAGATGTTAGTTTTCTGATGCTTTTATCACCTTTGTGGAGTCCCTCTTGGCAACACCTACAGCGTCTTAAATGCTTTAGGAAACAGGAAATGAATGTGACCCTTGGATCTTCTACAAGGTGTTGACATGTGGGAATATCTGAAAGGGGGAAATAAATTGTATGTTTAAAGCATCTTTTTAAGGCACAGAGGTGTGTTAACATCGTCACACGTACATGATGGAAATGACTGGATTTTCAGTTTCTAAAAGAGCAGCAAGTAAAAAATGTCTCCTGTCTTCATCCTTATGAAGCACCATACAGAAATAGACCTCATCCATCCTGCCCACGAGTGTTATCTCAGATGGTTCGTGAATAATTGATGTGGACAGAAACTCCATCCCACTTGGGAAGGTTGTGGACGTATAGGACACCCCACCTTCTTCTTGCCCTTCAGCAGCTCCGGCTGTGTTGTGGGTCAGTGCCCACTCAGATGTGAGCGGTTGAACCTTTAAGTGTCTTGGTGCCATCAAGGCCTCATGCTCAGGAGCATGTCGTCTTTGTCACTGTGAATTCTGCCTCATATATAATTTAGCAAAGAGCGAAAATCTCATAATTTACCATCAGCAGTTGACTGCACTGACTTCCATTTTTTTTTTTTTTTTTTTTTTTTTTTTGCTTCAGCGTATGTAGGCTGTGATAAAAATATTGATCATGCCCTCTGGGGCTCCACATCATTGTTGAAACATCCTTTGGCTACAGCAGCCACTATCCTTCTATTAAGCTAGTAAATATTTTGGAGTAAAAATCAATAGGCAGGAGACGGCTTGACGGTTTTCAAATACTTGTTTAACTCTTTATCACAGCTTCACATATTTGAATGTTTACATAATGTTGTGCTGGCAGAGATCTCCTTATGACAGCTCAGAAAAAGGTGTACGTTTTTTATTTCTTTCTTGAAACTTGCATCTCCTTAAATCCTAAACCAAGCAACTAGCACAGAAACTTCATACTTTATAACAACAACAATAATAATAATAATATCAGTATTAATAATAATAACTATAATAATAACAGTATTAATAATAATAACTATAATAATAACAGTATTAATAATAATAATAATAATAATAATAATAATGTGTTATTGCTCAGAGTGTATGATGAAGCTACTCTCATCTTCTATATTACATTTTATCTCACTACGTATATATAAACATTGTGGTACACTAATTCACATTTTGTGCTTACTGTGATTGATTAGCTGTGGTGGCCATCTTGAATAAAAGTCCAAAATTAATCAGTTGTAGATGATTCCTTTCTGAGAGTTTCATTAAAATGTGTCTGGTGGAACATGAGATATTTCACTAAAAGACAGAGAGAAAAACACAAAAATGCAGCCACATGTGACACACAGGATCTATAATTACAGGTAATAAACAAAATAAAATATATTTCTATCAAAAACAATACTTTAAATCAATTGGGATTTTTTGTAGGTTATGAAATAAAGTAATTATGTCACAAACAATTAACAAAAAGGGGTTTTGATCGACTAAACTAACTAAAACAATATGATCAGGATTAAATATTAGAAGAACAACACAGACAATAATAAATAAGTAAATTAATACCTAATGATTTTCATACAGTATGGTATAAAATCAAAACAATTAAAACAATATTATATGTGAATGAGTTTAAATCTGATAAGATCAATGTCTTTAATGAAGTGCTTGTGTATCATGACAAATGAAAATTCTGAGGTATTTTTTTCTAGTAAGAAAAGAGTAAATATTTTGTTGTTTCGATTACTGATGCAAATTTAAAGGATGATTGGCGAGAAATAAATACTAATAATGTCAGTGAATAACTGAATAAAGAATAAAAAATGTGTAAAAGTCTGACCAAGGAAGGATGAAATGAGTGAGGTGATGGATGGAGATTATTTTTTCCTAAAGTCTGACTAAAGACTAATTTCATACGGCATTTATTCTACATGTGTCGATGCAAATGTATTCTGGAAATTAAAATGACTGAAGCAGAATTTTCGGAGAAAAGTAGCAATGCGACCCTCTTAATATGTATAATATGTGTTTTATATGTGTTCTTTTATTGAAATACCAGTAGATTGATTTTAATGAAACTTTCAGAAAGTAATTGCTGCATGTACTGGTACATCTACAACTCAGTAACTGGCCTATATGGCTTTTTGACTTCGGCTGACACAAAAGAATGGCTGTAACTGAGTCAAGTTTACAGATACTGAGTTAACCTGTGTTAATGTCAGTACCAACACATACTCCGAGCACTAATACATCTCACAAAATCTCACAGTATTTTATGAAATTTTGAGATTTGACCAAAACAGCTTCAACTCTGTCCCTTTTTAGCATAAGAGGGTCCATTTAAAATGCAGGTATGAATATCAACGGGTGATACGCATTCCTTCAAGGTGTGGTAGGCTTTTAATTACATGTTGGTGCTTGTCAAGATTATCAACAGAATCAAAACGATTGTAGACAGCATTATAAATTACGTAATGCACAAAATTAGTTCTGCATTGAGGCTAGGATATGTTTTGCATGCCATTTGAATATTTCACTCTGATTTTACAATTTATTATTCAAAGACACTTAAAGAATAACTTGGCCGTTTCACAGTAAAGTAAAATTAATGGTGGGATTATTTCAGCTGGATAAAGTCGACTACTGAGCAACTTAAGATGCATTAGTTTTCCTATCCTTCATTCAATACCAGATGGAGCTTGTCTGATCAGTCCCGAATTCGATGTGCAGATTGACCCAAAGCGTACAGCTCGGGTCATCAAGAATCCCCTCGAGTGACTGGAGGAACAAGTAGTCCTGCAACAGATGGTTTGGCCCTCACACAGCCATTATATCAATATCACGGAGCCAGACTGGGATTACATAAAGAGACCAAGGCAGCTGGGGCCGCCTAAATCCACACAAGAACTGTGACACATTCTTAAAGATGTTTGCAACTGCTGAGCTGCAAAAAGCTGCGTTGAAGTGGCTTGATAAGTATCTGAGGCGTTTTGGAGGCAAAAACTGGGTAGATTCAATGTTTTTGTTTGTTTGTTACAACAATTTGTTTCTACCTAAATGAAATTACCAAATATTATTTGGATGGTATTAGGCCTGTCACGATAAACAATAAATCAACATGCATGATAGCATGATAAATTAAAATGATCAACCTCATTTTCATTTTTCAGCTTTATCATTTCTTCATGTCTCTCTTTCTATTGAAGACACTGGATGGTAAAAGGCTCAACTCTGGTGTTCTTCACTGACCCCTCCCTTTCACTTTTCTTTTTAAAATCTGTTTTAACCATCCAAAATTGCATATTTAGATTATTAAAAGCAGCTAAGCAGAGAAGCTAAGCTACAAGCTAAGCTAACAGGCCAACCTCAGGGGAAAAAACTGTCTTGTCAACGCTCCAAAATTCAAAGTTGAAACCCATACTTTTGTGTAAAAATTGTTTTTCTCTTCAAAAAGAAGCTGAGAACTTGTTTACTGATTTTTTTATTAAAAGCTTTGTGTGAAAATGTTATGCTAAAGAGCTCAAACCACACCATCTGTCATTTTGAGAACCAAAAAAAGGAGAGACAGCCCACATCACGCCAACTCCCTCCCATTTTTCTTAAAGAGACACTCTGCTCACTCCCTCACTATCCGTCCTTCGGTTCAAACTGTCTTATACTGCCATCTGGTGGTCAAAAAGGTACTACTCTAAAAAAAATAGCCAACAATTCTTCTTAAGTTTGACAATAATTACTAATTATTGTCAAATTTTAAACAATATTATCATTTATTGCAATAATTTCTGAGACACGCAGCAAAATGTGTTATTGTGACAGACCTAGATGGTATATTTACCAATAAAGCTTTCTAACTATTATTATTATTATTATTATTATTATTATTATTATTATTATTTTCTGCATGTCGAAGATGGACGTAATAATAATATCTCTGTCCATACGTCTGTAATTTTTTTCTCTGGTCCGAGCCATAACTTCTGATCCGCTCAACAAAATTTAATGAAATGTGATGCACATATATGTACCATCACTAGACGGAGTGTCACATACATTTTTCATCACCCACCTCCAGGGTCAAGGTCACAAACCAAGGTCAAAGTTGAAACACAGTCTTTGCTTGACCAAAGCTGGCCCAAAACACTCAAGATAACTTGAAACTTGATGGAAATTTGTACAACCACTACAAGGCGTGTCACATAATCTTTTCATCACACCAGCTTCAAGGTGGCGGTAACAAACCAATGTCAAATATTTCACAAGGCCCTTACTTCTCCCGTCCATAACTACTGATCTACTGAAGATAATTTAACGAAACTTGCTACACATTTATACCACTTCTGATTGGTAACTCTAAAATGTCTCTAGGTGTGAATGAGAGTGAATAGTTGCTTGTCTCGTTTGTCTCTATGTGTGCCTGTGATGGACAGGAGACATGTCCAGGGTGTCCCCAGCCTCTCGCACAGTGACTGCTGGATATGGACACCAGTGATTCCTGTGACCCGCAAAGGAATAAGCGGATAAAGATGACGGATGGATGGACGGATGTATGGACTGATGGACGAACGGATAGACAGACATCTTTTTATCACCCTTGTACCCAACACAGTTTTCTGTCTTTGCTATGTACCCACAAGTACTAAAAATATATAAAATTTCAAATGATCATTTGTGCAGTCAGCTGCATTGGGTTGTGTTTGCTCAAACTGTTGCAATTAGAAAAATATATAAACATTTTTAACATTTTGTCTTAGAGGTTATGATAGAAAGTATTAGGATATCTCTTGATATTTCACTTGATGTGGGGGCTTTTTGTTAACAGTCATCCCAGCTCTTCCTTCCCTTATTGATGTTTGATATCTTTCATGCCAGTTACACTTCAGATTGTGCATCATTCTGCAGCAACGGTGGTTTAGAAAGCCCTTAAGCTGTGCTCAATTTGTACACGAGAAATAGGAAATCAGTAGAGACATGACAGAACATTCTCCAGCATTTTATTTATTTATTTATTTATTGCTTCTGATTTTTGCACCTTATTTAGGTGTTTTATTAAAAGTCCACCTACACTCCATCACCACCTGTGCTGGCAGCAATCTTTTTATCATCTGCTGGGAAGTACTTCTGTACTTGGGCTGTCATGGCATCAGTTTTACATTTGTCATTGTGGTGGGGAAAAAAATGTTCACAAGAATATAACAAAACATTGGTGTTGTCTGTTAAATTACCCTTTTATATATTGTATATTTTGACTTATCAAAGTATCAGTGTTGTACCCTAAAAAAAAACGAAAAAAAAATATAAAATGCTGCATAAAAAAGGCAACGAACGGCACTGGGGGCGGAGCCGTAAGTACGGAGCGCCGTAGGTCGATGGCGCCGTAGGTCGAGGACAACCTGTATATATATTATATAATGTTCGAATATGATATCACGTCTGAGTTGTTTTCTTTTGATTCAGGTCTGCAACGTCCTACCATATCAAGGTATGTTGCATAGTGATCTATTTCGGCTTGAAGAGATCGGTAGTGATGGAATTGGAACATGACTATTCCGCTCATTACGAGGGATAATACTATCACAAGAACTAGGTTTAACGTGTCGGCGCTGGACCACGCGTAGGTGATTGGTTGAATTGGAGTTCTAGTTCCGGATTTGAGGGACTTGAGAACTTGGTTTATTGGTTCTACTTCAATGACTTGAGCTCCTTCAAACCGGACATTCTCTATTGTTTCGGGGTCTATGTCCAAGCTCATGTTTGTAAGGTACTCGGGGTCTTCTACAGTTGCATCCCAGTGTTCCGGATTGAGGTAATAGAGCATCAGGTCGCCAATGTGTATGGTTGTCCCCTGGGGGACACTGATCCACATTGCCTTGTCCGTTAGAGTCAAAGGTCTATTGACCATGAGATGATCATAGGCCATAATTGCATTTCTTTGGGGAGTATTGACCAACCAACGTGACCCAATTATTTCCGCTTGAGCGATTGTGATTTGGCGTCGCAGGGTTATGGTCGCCAAGCATTTTGAGGTTTTTGGAATGGGTGTGATCCCGCAAATGCCCGCAGCGTTATCCCAAATGAAGGGTTTACTTGTACACTGGTAATGTATCTCGTGAGTGAGAGTACACATCTGGAGGTTTGGAGCTAAATAGATTGTGGGGTTACTGTCATGATAAGCAACCACCTTTGGAGTGTTGATTTTGACATGGTTTTCACCGTGCCAATTTCCAACATTAATGACATCCTTGAGTCTGTAGATGCCGTTTGAAGAGATGATTAATAGATTGATAATGAACGCAATTTCACATGTTTTGTGATTGACATAGATTGGTATCGCGCTACCGAGAGTGTAAGCCAGGTGAGCCTGGATTGGCCTTTCCTTTTCGTTTGTGGCAGAGTTAAGGATGTCGTTTACCATCTGCAGAGAGACGAGATAGGGTGGGATTCTACCGGTGGCTAGTGTATCAACCGATGAGCTGATATCTCTAAAAATGTCAGCAAAGATCCTATCTATCAGGTGAGCGATGGCGTAGTTCAGTTCTTCCTTAAGTTTTAGCTCATTGACAATTTGTACAAGGGCCTTGGTTTCTTGGGTGTGAGTGTTCAGCACTAAGAC
>JARVLU010000324.1:25612538-25626710 GCA_031762415.1 Simpsonichthys santanae
TAAAGTAAATTAAGACTGTTCTTTGATTATTTGACTTAGAACTAAATTAAAAAGTCTCTTGATGACTAATTTTGAGTTCTTGGATCAAATTAATGGACTTATATAGTCTGTCCTCAGAAGGTCATCTGAGACAAGATGGACGGAGGAGGTTATATCACTACATCATTAATGAAACAACTGGTTGTGTTGTGGGTCAGCCTCAGACAGAACAGATGAAGCTGCTGTACAATTAATTTATGCAGCAAGACTGAATGTCAAAGAGGATTATGTGGGTGTTTTTGTTTTAATTTATGTTTTATGAGCACATGCTGGTGAAGATTCTCAGTCATCCAGGACATGATAAAATCAAAAAAGGTTCAATACAGAAACATTTAAGTCCAGTTGTTTCTGTATTGAACCTTTTTTTTTTATTCTATGAGCACAGTTTATTCACAGCACAGTAGTTTTAACTTTAACAAGACTTTCCCCACATGTTACACAATTTCTGCTTCAGTAAAACAATAAAAATCAGCTCACCTCAGTTTCTGTCACTCCTTTTCAGCAAAAATAAAATATGAACATATGTGTGAGTATTTGAAACAGAACAGTTTTTGTAAATGAACGTTTACCTGCCAAAACGAGAGACCAGCATGCCGACAACGAGGGAGCCCAGCAGACCTCCGATCGCAAACACAGACACGGTCAGAGAGTACATGAGGGTCAGCGTGTCTCCGCTGAGGCCTGTTCCATTACGACTCACCACCGTCTTGTTGTAGAAGTCCTTTATGTACTTGTAGGCAAAAGAAGAGTAGAAATAACTTAGTCAAAATGTGAGGAAAAAGAAATAATTTCTTGTAATTATATTCACATCAACACTGGAGACATTTATGAGATTACTGTTTAAAAGACTGAGGGCTGACGTCTAGGACACACAGGGCTTTGTTTCATTCAACCTTTATTTAGACAGGTTAATCTCAATGAGCCTCGGGGAGGGACTCAGTTACAAGAGAGACCTGACCTGCTTTGCTCAAGGGCCCACGGGGGTGCAAATGTGGGTGGAGGTGCTTCACCATTCCCTCCCAGTTTTTGTTGTAACAATCAGGGTCTTTCAACTGGTGACCTCTTTGTTCACAGGCTCTCCTTCTCTAAACATTGCACCACCATTCCCACATCCTCCAATCATTTTCATCAACTTGTAAAATAAAAAGCCTCCATAAGCCACGGGTTCTTTAAAATCCATGAATAAAACATGGATTTACAATTTAGTGTTGGATGAATGCAAAAAAAAAAAAAAAAAAAAATCAGATTATGTACTGTATTTATTTATTGTTCTGAAAGTGAAAATCAATTATGATCCATAAGGTTAACAGCTCAAAATAAAGGTTTTACAATAAAGGATTTAAAAATGTTGGATAATGGTGTCCTAATGCATGTTCAATAATCCAGGTAGAAAAATCTAAAAAAAAAAAAAAAAAAAAGAAAAAAAGTTATATGAGGTCCTCTGGATGGTTTAAAAATTTTTTTTTTAAATTGTAGACACATTTCATATTTGATCCGAAAAAATTCTTCAGTCTGAGGAGCTGCAACAAACTCAGTCTTATAAACAGCCCCTTCTCATAGTGGATCAACCAGTTTGTTGTTGACACCCAGAACTAACTGTTCACATGAAAAAGGAGGACCATCATGGTCATTTGCTATTCACAGAGGGCTGAGTGATACAAGCAATAACAGCATTGTAAGAGGAGGACAGTTGAACCCGGAGGCCTCCACCTCCTTTTAATGATGGACGGTTTCTTTTTACAAAGATGGCCTCCTTTACTCCTCTCCCAAACCATCGTTCCTCTCTATCAAGGAGGTTATAGAATATACTTTTAAGTTCTATGTTGGAGGATATCCTGAAAGAGAAAGTATTATTTAGAGGGAGAAAAACAAACAAAACAAATACACTATAGGGTTTCAGTTCACATAGTGGCTCAGTAATTAAAAGTACTGAAGATGTTTTGTAATATTCTGTCTCGTCTTCTTAAAAGCGAATTACTTTCCGAGTAGATGATAATGTGGGTTGGGACACCAGACCTGGTCATTATCAGCAGATCTGACCCTCCAAGTATTCAGACTTCTTATATTTCTATTCAGTACACATCTTGGCTGCAGTAGTGGAGCAGGTGGAAAGAATCACTGCCCTGAGGGTGACACAAAACCTACCTGTGTCATGGCTGCATGCAACATTGTCCTCCACAAGATAGATCCCAATGTTTATGTCTTCATAGCACTTCTGAGACTTGGGCACTTGCAGCATTCTGTCAGAAGAACAGGTTTCTATTGATCTTGAGTTGCACAGCAGATTGTTCCCTAGATCTTCTGACCATTTCTCTGCAAGCTGGGTGAGCTGTGACCCCAGCAAGTGGTCCCACAGGCCAGAGTGAGTGCTACAGGGCTGGAAGCAGATGGCCCTCCTGATGCCACACTGACTCACAGATTGGCTTTAATTGCGACGGCTGATCATTAGCCCAATGGGTCTGTGGAGGCTGAGCCACTCCTAAAAATAGGTCCCGACGACAAAAATCGTGATCTTACACACTTGAACGGCCATGCACAGTGCGTCTTGTTCCTGCACACATGGACGCTCAGACAGACAGTCATAAAACTGGCACTTGAAGTCTGCATGTGAAGGTAGAGAAGGTGGGGGGACAACCAGAGGCCTCCCTATGCTTCCTTGTTTGCCGGTCTGACTCACTTCCTCCACAACCATGCAGCCTGCACACACACACACAGATACACAACATGCACACATCTCACATAAACACTCTGAGGCTGTGACTCCATTCACAGTGACAGTGGTGAGTGTTTCGCAGTGACGTCAGCAGACAGGACTGTATGTCATGCCCTGTCTTTTTCTGTGTGTGCTGTCATAAATCCACACAGCTCCTAGATCAGCCTTGTTCTCCATTAATCACTCGGGTTTTATGTGCATGTGCCTTGTCTGAGGTCGACTCTTCCACATCGATTCAACAAGTGCAGCAGCACTTTGCCAACATTTTATTGGAGTTTTACTAGTCTTTTGTGTTGTGGTTTTGCTTTTTATCACACTGTGTGCTCACAGACAGGTCACGTGCACGCCCAGGAACACCTATATTTTAGCAAAACTTCATGCTGCTCTCCTACAAAGGCAATGGTGAGGTGAAAGAGGAAGCTCACCTCATTTAGCCAGGTCTTAACTCACCCTGGGATGGCTGGTACATCCTCACACACTGAGGCAGGCGGACTGTGACCATAGAGGCCCACAGTTCTGGTACCTGTGGCTCAGAAGATGAGCTGCTGTAAGAGGCAGAGTGGCAACACTAAAGCTCATTATGTTTCTACTGCTGAGCTGCAGGTCTGGAAATAAAACTTGAGTGGCCCTGCCCTCTACGTGGTTGCCACCTCTGGACACTGCTGGATTCCAGCTGAAGAACAGGAAAAAGAGTGCATACAAGACACCAGAAGAGGATAAGATGTGTGTCTGTGAGACCATGCTGTCTGTTGTTTTGATGCCACCCACTGTTTGAGAGCTTGGATCCCAGTGAGTTGGTTACTTGGTGGGACTTTACACAGCTGCCCCCTCTTTTCCCTCTATCCTTCCATCCTCTCCTCCTGCTGACTGTGCTAATAGCCCTCCAGCTGCTTGGCTCTGCTCTATTCCCAGTGGACTGACATATGGATGCATGCACATCTCCTCATAATCATAGTATAAAGCCCTCTGCATCCGTCCACTCCATGTGGAAATGGTGTTTGTAGCTCTGGTGATCAAGTGGAAGCCAGTGTCGCTGTGCTATTTTTGGGTCATGCCACACTTTACCCTACTTGCCCCAGGTATCCGGAGCAGTGCTAGGTTGCGTAATACAGAGCATGGAGCAGGCTGAAATAGAATGCAATCTGTTAGTGCTTGGTTTAAAAAAAATCCTTCTTGTGATTTTGACTATAAAGCAATATCTTCACTTGAAAATTCCTATTATAGTTGTTAATAAATTTGTCCTGCAAACCAAGTGAGATCATGTTTGTTTGGGGGAAGTGCACTCTTCACAGCAAATGTACCAACCCATACTGTTTTGGGCTTTAAAGGGAAAATGCAACCGAATGCAGACACTCCCATTCATAAAGACCTGACTGTACCTCCAATCACCTGTCCTGTCCACCACTCTCCCCATACCTGGAAGATTAACATTAAAATGCATTATAAAATAAGGCTGTTTACTAGGACTCTTGAGAGGAGGCTTAAGTAGTCTAGTTTAATTAGTGCAATTGGTTTCTTGGGTACTACATGAACAGGGGCATGACAGCACTGAGGGCTCACAGAACCATTTCAAACTCTCTGTCAGAGATGATGTCAGAGGAGACTGGACTGCAGAGACATGTTAGTTTCCCTGATTTTAAGTTGGAAGGCAGCACTGCAGTTAAATGCACTGAAGCAGACCGTTACATAAGCACTACTCTGCAAGGTCAGACATCTGTGCCCCCCCTTGTTCATCTCTCTCTGTTTGTCATAACTTGCCTTGGTGTTAAGCTTGTGAACAATATTCCAGCCACATCTTCAAACCAGTGTCCCAATTTTCACAACCATGTGTATTTAAATGTTTCTCCTCTATCTGTTCTGGGAGATTGTTCCTTGTTATATGCCCCTATTTGTTTCACCCTTTCTTTCCCTGCCTTTTAGTTAATGCATTTGTTTGAGTGGCTGAAGGTTAGATCGAGACTTGTGTGAAAGCAGAATGTGTTTATATCAGTTCTCCAGCATAGGAGCATTTTCCTTTATACTGAAGTGCATGGGAAGGAGTACAAAGAAGAGGTCGAAAGTGTGGCTACACTTCAATAAAGAGCCTAGTTTGTCCTCTTTGATGCTATGCTGCCACACACTTAAACTACAAAGACATGGTGCTTTTGGCTCTAAGAGCTAAAGTAAAATACTGAGCTTTTCCTCACTGAGCTCTAAATATCACAACATAATAAAAAGTGAGCTTTGTATTACTTCTAACCTGAGATTCATTCAGGAATGTGAAAGGGATGCTAATATGTATTTACAGATGTAAATACAGGCAGAACAACCTGCAGGTTTTAAAGATGGCATATTGCAGATGGAAACTGCTCTTCAGCTGAAGGGCTTTGGCTTGAGCCCCCTTGTTAGCAAGTGTCCACCCTATTGGAGTGTCCTTAAATAAATTACGTAGCCCCAGTGATGCCAGTCAGTAGTTCAACCATACCTCACCTTTAACCTTCTTGTGGAGAGGGGTACAATTACCTTACAGAGATCGCTTTATGTCTTCACCATCTGGTAGCGTTACAAAACACCTTTATCAAGACCACCGAGAAGAATTATTACTTTACAGAGCTAAGACTTCAGAATCTGAATCTCCTTGCAAGCAAATATTTGATTGAGAATACAATTAGTTGTTGGGCAAATGTTCAGACCTTTTTCCAGCAGTCTGCTCCTCCGATAAATAATGTTAACTTATTATTTTTATATGTGAATGTTTCTGTTCAGTGCCCTGAGATGACTTCTGTTGTGACTTGGGGCTATATAAATAAACTGAATTGAACTGAACTGAATTGAATAGAAGCGTGTTGATTATCCTGCCATGTCATGGTGACCTGTTGCTGTGTCTGCGGGCACTCCTACTGTAGTTCTTTTGAAAGCGACTGCCTTTTTGAGCTGCTTTGACATAAACTCAGGTACATTTGTACATCGAGGACTTCAGAAGCACTTTATTTTTATTTACTAAATAACACGCCACAATGCAAGCGTTTACAGTTAAATAAATTATCTGTTTGGATGACTACATTTTCGTCTATACGTATTCTTATTTACACCCGTAGTTTTCATTGTTCTATCATGTCTGCTCTTTGATTGCATCAGACATACAGTATCTGCAGGCGTCCTGTTCTCTGTGTGACCTTTGCAGCTCATGCACAGAAACCAAACACCGAAAGACAAAAGGCATTCACACAGAAATATTAATTTAGGTGATTGACAAGCAATCCAGCTCTGTTAATTAAGTTATGCTTATTCCGATTAGGAGCCTTAATGGAAGTAAGATAACCTGGTTAAGGTGTTTACATGAGTGTTGCAATAATATGAGTATTGCATTAGTCTGGTTATAATTGAATTAGGGGTGTTGGTGTAAACGCTCTTTCTCTCTCTTTGGCTCATTCCCAGAAAGCCGCCTCTGTATTCTATGTGAGCGTGGATCTCGGTGCGTACTGTAGGTCTCTGCTGATCAGAGGAGAGGTGAGACATGAGCATGTGTGCAGCAGTTCATATGAAAGCCACCTGGCTCTCTCCAGCTCTGATTTATGTCTTTGATAACAACAACCCAGAGATGCTTTCAACAACAACAAAGTCGTGCTGAAGGATGACAACAAAAGGACAGTTGTCAGTCTGGAGATGAAAAGACGTCTTGCGAGCTGACTGTCTCTTTCGTAGCTTTGATAAATATTTTCTTGTGTTTGTTTTATTCGTTCGTTTGGTTGTGCTTCACCATATTTAACAAAGGTTAGTGCTGAAGCAAAATGTGAAGTGGAGTCAGTTTTCCATCTCTGACAGATTGCCTGCCTCATCCTGTGAGAAGACGGCAGTGTGCTTCACTGCCTCCGCTATGACTTATCAACAGACTTATTTCCGCTGGCTTGTCCTGCTTAGTGTCATACAGTGACTGGAAAAAACATGCAGCTCTTGTACGATATCTTATATTTCACTCACATATTTTACTCTGAAATTGCTCAAACCTTTCTCTGGTTGGGTCTCATAAACTTTAAAAGATTAGAAGAAATAAATGCAATTGCTGCTTTGATGCCTTTGTTATTGTATAATGTGAGTAATAGTCTCAATATGAATTAAAATCTATATTAAGAATTTAGCAGCACTCAAATAATTCAAACTGAATATAAAATAATAAGGCTTTTCAAACTAGAAAACTTTTCTGAAGAAATGAATGCATTGCCTGCCCAAACTTTCTTTTATACAACCCAACAGTAAATTATACATGTACTGTATATACTTTATCTACGTTTTGATGTATAAACTCTATCAAAAGTGTAGAGGAGCTGATACCAGTGGCTCATTGTGGTCTGTATGGTAACCTGTATCTGTCACTCCCTGACCTTCAGGAGACATGTCGACAGAACACAAAGTAAAAATGAAGCCTCAGACAAACAGGTCAAAACATAAATGTCATATTCAAAACATTCCTGAACAGTAAGTGGCACAAGCATCTGGTCGTCACACGTATTTATGTTTCTGCATATGTCGGAGTTATGACTACTTCAAAAGACTTTGGCCTCCAGTTGTGATAAGACGAGCCAGAGCTCAAATAAATGGAAATCTGTGAGAACTTTTATGTGCAAGTTGTATGAATTTAAGAATTTGATTGAAATTCAGCATACAGTAGTCCATCAGTTATCGCAGGGGTTACATTCCACTCACCACCACGATAAGTGAAAAACCGCTAAGTAGGAACCCTATATTTATTTTAGTATTTATTTATAACAAGGCTTTATAAACCCTGAGCTTAATCGATCGAACGTTACTTCTGACTTTGTGTTGCAAAACTTTCCCTTCATTTCAACAGAAAACAGCAGCCGGAAGCACTGTTGGCTTCTGGGTAGTGTAGTTCTTTCAACTGGCCTTACAGTGTAGGCTTATTGAGAGAAAACTACAAAATGGTGGCGCCTATCCGAAATTTATTTTTTTCGATTAACTTTTTATCCCGTCCTGTCCCAATGATGTATGTTATATTGAAGTTGACAATCGTTGAAAATCTGTGAAAGTCGAACCGTGAAGTAGTGAGGGACTACTGTACAGCATTAAGTGGCATACTGAGTGAAGGAAACTGGCTTTGTTTATAAGAAGAAGAACACATGAAATGTAAAGGCTGTGGGAATAAAATATTTAGAAACTTTGAACAGATCAAGGTGAGCCTTTTTATTTTATTTTTTATTTGTTTATTTATTTTGGGTAAAAGCTAAAGAAATTAAACTGTGATTTTGTAAAACAATCAAAAAAAAATCCAAGTGCCAATTCAGCTACACAAAATCTAAAGTTCTGTGGGGCCGAGATGGTGTAGGGGCAGGACAGCCGACTCGGGACCCGAAGGTCCCGGGTTCGATCTCCGGTCATTGCATATCTCGTGGTGTCTCTGAGCAGGACACATTATCCCCACTTGCTCCCCCAGCACTCTCCACACTTGGCCACTGCTCCACCTGGTGGTGGATGGGTTAAATGCAGAGCCAATTTTGCCATTGTATGGGAACATACAATGATGACAATACATACACATTATTATTATTATTATTATTATTATAAATTATGTTTATACTGTGAAGAGCTGCGCTCTGAAGAGGGCACTGTTTTCTTACTCATTTTGCCCCAATTTTTTGTGTTCTTGATGAAATGTTTGCTGATTTTTTAAAATGTATTTATTTTGTTGTTTGTTTTGTTTTTCTGGTATTTTTTTTTATTTGTGTTTTTCAAAAGCAGAGGCAAACTAAATTTATGACAAAGCCAAATATGGCCAAATAATAATAAGGGTCCTTTAATTATTCATGCAATAGGACTGTTAATAATGTTAAGGTAATTTCTTTTTTGATGCCTACATTTTTTTTATTTACCAGAAATTAAATACTTTGTTTAAAAAGTTGAGAAAGAATAAATAACTGCACCATTATAAAACCGAAACAGTAAAAATCTAATCCATTTAAATCCTCAACATGGTTTTAAACTTGAACATTGACTGAAAAGTCAAAATATATTGCATTGTTTCCATTTTAGTCAGTACCTTTCAGTTGAATTGAATTAACTGAATATGAATTGAAAACATGTTCATGAACTTGTTCACATTTATTTATAGTTAACCCTGATGTGACTTTTGTTGTGAAGTGACAACATACAAATAAACTGAATTGAATTTAAACTCCTTTATGTACCAAACCCATTAAAAATGTTCTTTTATGAAAACATAAATAAAATAGTTTGTGTTGTTTTTGAAATTTTACGAGCAAACAATTATAGTAAAATTCTGCTGCTGTGTTCCTTGAATGTAAAGGCTCTTATTGTATAATACAATCTTGTTTTGTGGCACTTTTTATTTATTTATTTTCCTATTCCAAACCACATTATTCTGTCATTCTGTGAAAATGATTTGGACACCTGTGTCCTGGCCACTGTTTCTCATTATCTTATTTCTCTCCTCACTTGTCCGCTCTCATCTTCCTCGTCTGCTCGCTCTGCTTGTTCTTCTCTGTTTATCTGTCTCACTCTTTCTGCCGTGCCCTCACAATCGACTGTAGCTGCAGGCTGAAAAGCTTGTTCACCAGCCTCTTTTTTCCAAAACCAAGCTGCTGCGTTAAGCAGCTTTGCTCAAAATGTTTGCTTCCCAGCACGTCAACCCTTTTTAACAACAATCCAATAGCAATCATAATGAGCATGACTGTCTATATAATTAGTTTTTTTTCCCATTTAGATTATGAACATGTGGCTTTAATTATATCTACAATAATCCTGGTGAAATTTCAAAAAGCTGGCACTTTTTACGCACAGTGGTCATTCTACGTGGATGATTTATTTTAAGTCTAGCTCCAGGTTCTGATCTTTTTGCTTTAATTATATATTCATATTGGAACATTTTTGATCCATATGGCCTCAGTGGACATGTCTCCTGTCCTCAGGCTTGTCCTGTGCATTAGACGTCTGACAGTCTCCTTATAGCAGAAATGAGGGGAGCGCTCTGTGACTGATGGAGCTCCTTTGTCAATGACAGGGGAGCTGCTGCTGGCAGTTTGGGGCCAAAGAACAGTACAGATTACATTAACATCAGTCAAGCTGTTGTCAGACTAGTAGGACATAAATAGGACCTTATTGATGCATAATGCAACAACTTTTCAACTTGACGTTGTCTCGGTAATAGAACTCGAGAGCGAGTCTGCAGCTAAAAACGCAGTTTGCCAGAAAATATCTGTTTTTTTTTTTTTAAAAATTGCACAGGGAGAAATTTCAGAAGACCAACAATGAGCGGAGTTGTGAGGGTTTATTTGCACAAGTTAAAATAATCGAGAGCGCGTGCGCTGGAACTGGCATTTGGCAATTTTGCTGTCAGAAGGTAAGGCTGAAAACACGGTAATGTTAGAAGCCATCCTCGTCATTATGATAGAAGCTGGAATTAATTCGAGCAGCACACCACCACGTTTTCTCTACTCCGCTGAATATCGTTTTGCTCCTAAAGTGCTTTGACAGCTTTGTAATGGAGAAAACAAAGCTTTTGACCCAGTCTGGCACAGGCAAAAAAAATCTTAGGAAGCCTTGACACAAAAATCACACTGTGCTGTTTGATCATTACTGACACTGCCCCTACTGTGTCTCTCCTCCTACTTCACTACAGTCAAGTTCACAGAGACTTCTAAAATATAGGTGCAGGTGGAGAAAGGAACTGGTGTGCACCTTAGAAAAATACCACTTTGTAAGCATAAAGGGCTGGTATGTGTTATGTACTGTCATAAAAATAGACTCTCGTGTGTTTCCTGTGCTATCTGAATTTTTAAGCTGTTTAAAGTTTGTTTTAGATTCTGTGAAAATAAAATCCAGTGGTGTTTTGTAGACAAGCTGTTATCCATTTGCTCAAAATGGATGGGAATGTTTCAGCTGCCTTGGTCATTCGTTTAATCATCCTTCCCCTTCTGTTTATATACTCCAGAGGAAGGCTGAATTTGTGTGCTACAGGCTCGAGGAAGAAAAGCTGAGGACAGTTCCCTGGAGTCCGAACACCAAGGGCCTCGGGCCTCCACAGCTCATAAACAGATGTGTCCTTGTCCCCAGCCAAGCGCAGCCACTCATGGCAAAGCAGGGGCCCAATAATTGTGAAGAATTGAAAGCTAAATATTGGCTTTATCTCCTCAGTAATAAAAGGGCCATGAAATTGATTTAATGCTGCAGCGCTTCTCTTGGGTGGCTTCTTACAGCGTGAGCACAAAACAATGAGCAGCAGCCATCTATTAATTAACCCACCTAATCCTACAAAGTTAATCTCTCACCACAACTTTGCCCGCAACTAACTTCCAAAGCCAGCGGGTCTACTGGGGGTGTCATGACAAAGGCGGTGAGGGGAAGATAGATTCAGCACTTAGGAAAAGAGGGAGTTGGGCGAAGAGGACGCTGTTCTGCGAGGAAACATGAGGACTCTGTTGGAGAAATGCAAGGGTGCATGGCCAGCACTGAGACAGCAGCAGTGTTGACTAGTTTATTTTAGTCTCCTTTTGTGAAAGGAGGTGAAGAATTCATTCAACTTTTATTTATACGGTTAGTCTCATTGAGCCTCGGGGACTCATTTACAAGAGACACCTGCTTTTAACAAAGAACATGTGAGGTACAGACAACAGACAATCATATAAACAGCATATAAAATGAAAAGTACTGTAAATAGAAGAAATGGTATAAAAATGAAACAAAAACAGCTACATTATAAATCAATGTATAAAACTAAACACAGGAACATGTCTGCGTTGGTTTTTGCCATGAACTTAGATGCTTAAAGATCCTTAGAGAGGTCAAGGTCGAGAGCTTCAGATCTTTTTGCAAGGTGTTCCAGGACACAGGAGCATAGTAGAAGGCCCTTTTGCCTAGTCCACACTGAGGGTACACTGCATATAATTATGTCCTAATTATGTCCTATTGCAAAGGTTTGCTATCTGGGGTCCAAAATACTTCTTTAAAAAGTCTTCAACTGATCTAAAATGCTGCTGCCAGAGTCTTCACTGGAGTTACTGGGAGGGATCATATCTCTCCAGTTTTAGTTTCTCTCCATTGGCTCCCTGTCAAATCCAGAATTGAATTCAAAATCTTACGTCTAACCTACAAAGCTCTCAACAACCCAGCTCCATCTTATATTACAGATCTTACTGTTCCATATTTTCCCAACAGAATGTTTCACTCTCAGACTGCAGGTTTACTTGTGGTTCCTAGAGTTTCCAAAAGCAGAATGACAGGAAGATCTTTCAGTTATTAGGCTCCTCTGTTGTGGACCCAACCAACCAAGAATATTATTTGAGGTCTTGGACACTGGTTTGGATTCAGTTGCAGCACCACATAAAGGACTGATTGTAGTCGCCTTTTTGCTGACTTTTGTTCAGACTTATTTATTTATTTATTTATTTATTTATTTATTTATTGCTGCCACCCTGGTCTCTTATTTTCTCCTGAGCCGTTAGTCAGTTGGGAAAGTGGCATTTCTTTCTATTCTTCACCTCCCTGCCAGTCGCAGCATGATGGCGCCTCACACCCAACACGCACATTCATGGCCATATTGTGTTGGCGGAGTTGTGAATTACCTCCTTCTCAGCTGCTTGATGAAAAGCTATGTGTTTGTCTCTTCGACTGCTGCTCATCTGACCCTGCCCTCTCACCTCCTCCTCCCCCCCACACTCCTTCTCCTCCGTCTCATTGGTCTTTTGTGCGAGCCTCTCTTCTCCGTGCCGTAGCAGAACAAAGCTGGCTCAGAAAATAGGTCACCTGCTGGTGCTCCTCTCACCTCCACAGCATTCAGAAAAATAATCCCCGAAGGTGTCATGTGCCATTTTTGAAACGCCTAAACCACGATACGGTCCAGGCACAGAAGAAACACCCATGTGCACACATTTAACTGAAAAAAAGACATATATATCAAGAAAAACCCCAACTGAGGAAATTTGGAGATTTTTTTTTTTTTTTTTTTTGCTAGTGTGGAAAGCAGTTCCTGTGGAGATAATTTTAGGAGGCTGATTAGGCATAGACGGTGTTGAGCCCAGAGTGAGGAATCTCATCATCACTACTAATGACATGCCATTCCTGTGCTGAGAGAGAAGCACGAGCCCTGGGCATGGGCTAGCCTCTCTCAGCCACCTCTAGCGGCTGTGTTCATTAAGGCCAACTATGTAATTACAATTCACAGATACTGCTTTGGCTTAATTACAGTCTGATTATTGGGCTGATATTTGTTGGAATTATCAGAGGCTTTTAAAGTGGATTTATGTTTGTGTAAAGTAAAAGCCCTCTAATTCACAAGTAAAACTGACAATTTAGGACTGATTTATGATTTTGTACATATAAACAAACTCTGAAGCTTCAACAATCTTATCATTTGAGTGCTTTAAATAAATAAAAAATAGCAACATATACAGTCTTCTTATAAGCTCACTGTTAAGCTTCCCTGTGTGACAACATCTTCAGAAAGATGCCTCCTATCTGATTGTGGAAAATATTTTTCTGTGGCTTTATATGTCTCACCTGAAAATCCCAACAAAAAGTGTGGAATGCATTACACTGGATTATTCTGACGCCATTGAAACTCACGGTAATTGGGAGCACTCGGAACAAAATGCAGCCATGGTCCCCGGAGGTAGGGCTATTATGGCCACGTCTGTGCAGCTCAAAAGTGTCTATAATCTTTTATCTGAAGCATGTGACATCAACAGCCTCAGAGCCAAACTCTTTTATTATTGCAATCAGAGGCTCCAGTCAGTTTGCTCACGCTTTTATGCTATAGAGAACAGTTTTTCCTTTTCAGAAACATTTTTTTAATCTATGGAGAGGGAGAAAAGATTTATGAGCTGCATTTTTATGTAAATCCACATGTGTTGCCTCTATGATTCTTTCATCCAATCACTGAAGAGTCTAAGGACCCCACACTTGTACACCAGGCTTTTGTCACCAAGGTGCCTGCCAATAGATTTCTCCCTGACATGAGCCCTCAGCTCCAGCAGCTATAGTTTTTATCCCACAGCTCAGCGCAGGTATCAACATGCTCCTGTAGCTTTGGGATGTGCTCATCCATGTGCAGGAAGTGATGTGTGTGTGTATGTGTGTGTATATGTGCCTGCAGGCTTCCCAGCGACGGCATATGGACCGGTGGCAGCGGCGGCGGTAGCAGCAGTGCGTGGCTCAGGTAGGGGGGCCCGTGGAAGAGGCGGCTACTTGGCGTACCCACAGTGCACAGGGCCAGGTAAACGCTCTGTCCATGTTCTGTGTGGCTGCTGCTCTCTTCAACTTCTCCTGCTCTGCTTCTCGCCTTAGATGTAGCCCTTCAAGGCGTACATACAAACATATTTAGATGACACTGACAAGTGGTTTGTATATGTAGATAATAATCCTTATCTACAGTTCAGGATCTATCAGCCCCATCAGTGCTACTCTTTCAC
>JARVLU010000324.1:25710471-25722265 GCA_031762415.1 Simpsonichthys santanae
AAAATAAACTACTACTTCCTACTTGTACTACTATTCCTACTTCGTGGTTTTTCACGTATTGCGGGGGCGCTGAGAACAGAACACCTGCGATAAACAAGGGACTACTATAATCCATCTATCAAATTAAAATGTTGCTGGATTGATTCAGATTTGGAAAACCTCCAGCAATCTTGACGTTACTATGCTCATCAAATAGGTTTTTGTATTACAGTAGTCCCTCGATACTTTACCATTTAACTTTCACAGACTCACTCTTTCGCGGGTTTTCAATGTAAGATTGTATACATTGTTTCCCAGTGGCCTGGCCCGCTCAGTGATCCCTGAGGGGCCCCCTTCTTTCTCTTCACAACAGGCAGGCGCGCAATCTGTGTGTGTGTCTCTGCTCTGCTGTGACTGCCTCAGAAAGAGAAAGGCAGGGGGTGGGGTCTGTCTTTCCCCCATGCTACTGTGGGAGCTTCTGTGAGGCTGACACGAGAGTGAGCAGCTTGGATCGTTCATTTAAAATAATCAAGCGCGACCCGAACGGAGCCGGGACATTTCCAGTTCTCCTGATGGCCAGTCTGCCCCCAAGCGCTGATTGGCTTAGTAACCGTAGCATCAGTCTGTCTGCTCTTTTTTGGTGTGCTTTTTTAGAGTGTTCGAGAGTTTAGAACATTGTTAAGAACATTGCAAGAATGTGGGAAGGGTTTAAAAAGCCTTAAAATATATATAAATGCTAACATACATATTGCGTCCCTACTTCGCAGATTTTCACCTATAATGGGGGTGTCTGGAACGTAAACCCTGTGATAAGTGAGGGACTACTGTATTCTGTTGTTTTTCAGTTGATCTACTATCTTCTGAAAAGCTCTCCTCTACCTCACCATGCTATGTTTACAACGGTCCTAGCATCACTTTCTCAGACCGTGTCAAGAAGCAAATATGCAGTAGAGTAACACGCCACGTTAGCGCAATGCTATGGGTATCACATCAGAGCCACGTAATTTCCTTGACCGTGTTAAAATCATGAGCAGAGCCCAAGTATAAGACTAGCATGGTTGGTCCTGCTTCAAGGCCTCAATGACAAATTCACACGGATGTTCATGGTCCACAGATCATGGCTCCAACCAAGACCTCAGTACAATAACACCACAACCTTTGTGGACCTAATGCATGTATAAAACCCTCGCCAAGATCTTGCAAATACCATCTTGGTTCTGGCTTTTTAATTTTTTAAATTTTACATCATAGTGAGGTCATCATTCAGTGAGAAGGGGGGTCTACAACTGAGCTTGTTAGTTAATGCCAGCCAAGAGATCAACAACAACAAAAAACCTGCATCGCAACAGTCAAAAATAACAAGCAACATCTCCAACATTTATTTTTTCCAAGTGACATGTCAATATTTTATATTGCAGCTTTTCTGAACCTCCTGATCAGGTCTTGTGAATGTGTTCTGAAAGGCATCTAAAGTGTTCGTAGTACAGTTGAAGTATAAATAACTTTGCTTTAGAGCTGCCTCCGCTGTAGATATTTGTTGCAATATACATATAAATATATATATATTTTCTTTTTTTGTGCATTTATTTAAAAAGTTAAGAGGGAGGTAGATGAATACCTCACAGCATGAACTATGACATTATGGCCTTATATCTGAATGACCTCATGCTTTAGTCATCGTCTGATTGGTTCCAGTGGACGTTTGTGTCATCAAAGCCTCCTAGTTTTAAATGTTAAGCACTATCACCGTATCTAAAAAAGATATATTTTCTCAGTCTCACTTAAGAAAGCTACTATTTTGGTAGAATTTGATTGTGCACTAAGCAAGCCAAAAGGTTTGACTTGTACACATGTGCACAGATTTATGTACATATTATGTCACAAAAGCCATTATTTTAAAGTTATTTATAAGCTGCTAAATAATGCCAAAAAAAATAATTTTATTAGTGTCAGTAATAGTATAAATATTTACTTAGTTTTTTGTTTGTTTTCTTTAGATTAATTGGATTATAGTTTAAAGTAACATCAGCATTTGGGAAATGTTCTTGTATATGTATAGTTTACCGATTTTAAATGCTGCGTCCAAGATTTTGCTTATTTATCTACTTGTCAAATCTGCTGTGCCAACTGTTTTCAGAGTAGACGTAATCCTAGTATCTTTGTTTAGACCAGTAGTTATGCAGGACCAGAAGTTGTAAGAGCAGGTTTAATTGAGTTTTACATATGAAAAGAAATGGCTGCTCTGATTTCTTTTAAAAACCCAATTGTTGATGACACATTAATTTATCCAACAGCACTGCTGGAAGGCAGTGTTGCTACATTCAAAGTCAAGACCTAAACTGTTTTCACACAAAACCTCCAGAGAATTTCAGATTTCTCTTTTACGAGCAGTTCATTTAATTACGGTAACTTATTTATAATACGTCTCCAATTTATCTAGAATTCATTTGTTTAACTAGTAATACACAATAATTAATGCTCAACCAGTGCCGGAGGTACAGTTCTGTTAAAAACTACTTTAGTAGGACCTAAATAAGATGGTCATCAATTTCATGCCTTAACAGCAGCTGGTTTCCTTATGTGCATGTACATCTGGTTAAACAATAAAAAATATATAATTTCCCTAGGCTTCAGAGTAACTTCACAGGAACAGATTGTTGAAACTTACCAGACTGAAACAGTATTTGCCATCCCAGTTAAATATTTGTACAAGTTTCCATTTGTCAGGTGTGAGAATCTGGCTGGATCAGTTGCACCTGGGTGCATGCTAATATTGATATTCTCTGAAATAATAGGTCTCAAAATAAAACAAAGTTTTTCATGTGCCAGAAAGCATATCAGAGAGAACTTTTCCTGTTGGGCTTTTGGGAGAGTTCAGACTGCCGAAATATACATGTACAATAATACAATGCACACATACAGAGTGTAGAAGTACCATGGAAAGGTTTGGCTATGCCTTGCTGCACATTGCTCTCAGGATGCTTTTTCTAATTTTGACTTTATTCATGCCAGGAACTCATCACTGGCTATAGTGCACTCTGATCTAGTAGTGATATACAGTATTTTGTGAAAATCCTACATGTAACATGTAGTACCTAAAGTTAGCTCTGTAAATTTGACACGTGACATCTGCACACTTTGTACTTGTTGTGTTTCCATTCTTTGCACCTTGAGATCTTTAGCAGTGAGCTACGAAGGGGGAACTTGTATGTAGTTCAACTTCATTGACAGATTCTCTGCAAGGGGGATGGGGGTGGGGGTGGGGGGTCCCAGTTTGGTGCTGCTTTTACCAAACCAGATTGGATCTTTAAACTTGCCCTACAAGGGCACATCGGTTTCATTAAGCACACTGATGTTCCAAGGAGGTCAAATGACTCTTAATTAACGAGCTGCCACCCTCAAGACTTAAAACATGCATCTGAAACTAGAAGGTTGCACCATGCAAGTGAACCCCTTATCGCAGGTTTAGACTTTAGATGCTTTTAAAGGGAAATGCCACTTATTTCCATGAGTCAGAAATGTTAAAGTGCATTGTGTGTATAAATACATAAATATTGATGTATAAAAACCCCTTACTGAATGGATTTCAAAGAAAAACAACGTGAGTCCGTTAGCAAAAATGCTTTGCCGGACAACATATTGTGGCATCTTTATTATCTTAAAGAATAATTTATTATATAACAGTGTAGTAAATGAAGCAACATTAGAGAGCACTTTAAAAATGCTGCAAAACTATATTTGTGTTCATGAAAAAATAAATTGTGCACATTCTTTTTAAAGTAAGTGGTATTACTCTTTATTGGGCTAGTTATGAGAGCCTGACTTTGTCTCTGGTGATGCTTTAAAATCAATTTCTTTATAATATTTGGATCTAAATGTGGTAAATGAGCAGACATTAAGAGTGGGGGAGGGGTGGGGAGCTGAATGTGTTTCGCCCAAATGAGTTTTGGGCTTTGCTGACTTTGTTTTTTCATGAAAAAGGACAAGGCCACTTTAGGCTGTTTGTCTGTTCATGAGAAGGTGAAACAAACTGCCTAAATGTTTCTTCATGTGAAACAATCAGATTGCAAGGCTGCTGTCAAGGTTGTTTCTGGCATTTGGCTCAAAGTTTGCGTGCCATCCCCTTTTTCCTTGAGATAGTTGAGTTAACAAAACACGTTCTCAGTAGACACAAGACTGAACGGATGTTTGCTGTCACTAAAAACTTGAATTAAAAATTATTTATAATAGCTGATTTGAAAACCAAATGACATCAAATTGGTTATGATTTACATTTAACTGATATTAATTGTTTCAATCTGATCACTGTAGTTGTCCATTGCCTACAATGCAGTACCAGCACGCAGAGTGATAGTTAAGATCTTTTTAAGCAGAGTTCTATGGAAAGTTTATGAACAATTAATATCTTACCTGTTGTGGATAGTTCTTTGAAGTATCTCAGTATGGAAAAGTAAATTTAAATTGTGACCAAATCGACAATTTAGCAACTTGTATTTATTTATTTATTTTTGTGTGTGCGTTTTCAACGCGCCATGTTGTTTCCTAACGTTGCTTTTCCGGTCAGGTTTTTTTTTCCCCCTGTCACTTCTAACACCCATCCTGATTAAAAATAAACTCCGTTCCTTCATCTGTTTCTGCCATCACATTTTATTTGGAAATGAATATGAAGTGGAAACTATTGTTATGGGTGAGCTCAGCTTTTCTGCCAGAATATGTGCAGCACACCTGCACATTGATGCAGATGGGACTGGTTGAACTCCCTGGCTAGCAAAATTAGTAGCAGCACAACTTCCTGTACACAAAACCTCAGTTTCACTAGAAAATGTTTTTAGCAGCAAAACTTATGAAGTAAACTAATTTACCGCAAGCCCTACCTGTGTGGACATGATTTTTTTTTTACAGCAAAAACATGAATATTTAAAGAATAATTTATCATTACTCACAAATTTGACGTGTTTTTACTTAAAATGCCATTTTAAAACACCTCCAGTCTATTAAAATTCATTGCGTTCATGTAAGCACCGTTTTATAAATCTTTACATAAATGTCAAATCTGCATAACCTGGTCATTCAAAGAATACTTGTGGTTATTTACAAAATTGTTGTGTAAATTGTTTAAATAATAACATAAATTGCTGTGAAATTTTAGGATTGAAGTTGTTTTAACACAGCAGTTCCGTTTGTTTATGGGTTCACGTGGACTAGCCATTAGCTCATCAATCCCGTCAGAATCAAGCACTATTTTTCCATACTGTGGTCTTTTAAACAAATATCTTCAAAATGTTAGATATTACTCTAATGCAGGCCACAAATAGTTGTTTTAGTATTGTAGAAATAATTTAATTCAAAATGTTTTTTTACACCGAGGTTAAAAAAGATAGTTGTCTTAGACTTTTTGCTCTCATCCTAATTATTTATTGGACAAAATCCAAAAAGGCACTGTATTTTTCAAGGCAATGGACTACTTCCACATCAAAATAAAACTCACTATCACTGCAAAACGTGTTCAGTCAAGTATTTTATTGTCTAATCAGGAAGTTGGAGTAAAGAACAGAATAACGCCGCCTTTTATTCCCTTTCTGTGTGCCGCAAACAACTAAGCCACAAATGTCTAGAACTGACTTTTGCTTGTTGATACAAATTGTATCTATACCTTGAATGTAACAAAATATGAAATGTATATTGTGAATATAGTTTTATTTTAAATAAATGGGGGGTGGAGAATCAATGCCATAATGTTTGTGACACTGTGTGTCACTGGGAGTAGCCCCTTGGTATGTACTAACTCTTACTGGGTACAGTTGTTAATTTGCAGGGACATTTACGTGCTACATAAAAGTGCACAGATGCCCTGTGTACAGCAGTAAGCATCATGTCCTCTCTGTATATAGTCACACGTGTGTGTGTATAATTATATATAGAACTACAACACTTGAGTTGTTCATATATTTAGATAATTTGTGTCGTAACCCGTGCATCTTGGTTAAGTGCATCTATTCTGATCTGTCTGCTTTATGCTATTTTAATGGGAATTTCAGTATTTTTGGATATATTTTTGCCTAATAAATCATGCCAAAGTTGTTCTTGGGCGGCTTCGTCAGATGTGGTTTTTAAATGATTCAGCACACGGGTTGTCATGCAATGAATTATATATTTACAAAGGATTTTTTAAAATTCACACACTAAGCTGTGTGCGGCTAAACAAAACACAAACTTGTGTCTGGTCTGCAGGGGTCTGGGCGGTTACAAACCTGCTCCAGGAACTGCTGTCTGTTATTTGCCGTTTTCTGCATCCCACCATCCGGATGCAGACGGCCCGATCGGTGCCGTAGTGACACTGATGGAATTTATCAACAGATTTGATTTGTGCTTGTTTGTCACTCTTTTAAAGGAATAGTCTGATCATTTGTTAAAAGATCTTCTGTCTAATGATTATCAGTAGTTAGTACCTTATCAGTCAGGCCATCAGTCATGGAGCACAGTATGGAGAAAGCGGCAGGTCATGCTAATGGTTAGCTAAACAGAGGCTCGTTCTTGTTCTCATTTGTCAGGCAACAGCCTTTTCTCAAAAGCAACATCCCAGTGTTAGCTCATAATAAACCTCTGCACTTTTGCACGACGCTGTTTGTTTATTTTGTCGGCGTTATTTCAACTGAACAACACCTACGTAATTTTGTGCCTCTTGGCACCATCGTCGGCCCATGTACATTTGTGTAGCCACGCGGACATCGTTTGGTTGAGAAAACTGCGACAAACTAAACTAAAGTTTAGTTTTTAGTGTAAGTTTAACATAAGCTTTGTTAACATTAGTATTTGCTAAAATGTCCTTTTAATTTTTTTAATGGTTGTTTTATGAGCCTGATAAACAATATGAAATGGACCCTCATCTTTCAGGCTAGCTGTTAGCCTAGCCTGAAAGACAACTTTAGTCCCTTACTTTATACTTCATGCTCTCTAACTAATGACGAGGAGCTAACCATTGATAACTATTTGACAGTCTGGTCATTTCTTACGTGATATTCTACTCTTTTATGATACGGGGAATTTTTAACACCGGCTTTTTCTGGAGCATTGGACAATTGATTTAATGACCAACACTTAATGTTCATGAAGCACTGGTGTGTTGAATTGTAATCTGTTTTATTATATAATCACTCACACTGTAAATTAATAACTTTGGTATCTGAGGCCAGTTTGCATTAACCCAGTGTTTGTTTCAAAATGTTAAGATCTTTATTGTCAGTATAAAATTACGTTCGAATGCGCTGTTGTTGGCTAAGGTCAAAACCAAAGTGATTTTTTTGATGTGTGCACATTTTTATACCTGTCATAAAAACTGGTAAAGAACAAAAAAAGTGTCTTGCAGTTTGTGCCACCATATAGAATTAAGGGAGTACAAAAATGCAGAAACAAGACAGGTACACATATTTTAACATGACTGTACATATACAGTACACAGTGTAATACTCAGGTTTAGTCACACAAACATTTGAAATGACAGACTTTGTTTTCTAATATGGAGAAAGGTTCACCTCTGAAGTGAGTGTAGATCTCCTGTTTGAGTACACTAATGTGACTGCTCATGTAAAAAAAAAAAAGGGAGAACTGTACAGCAAGTTTATTTTGTTGTTGTGATGATCTGAAGTATTGTAATCCACACTGACTGGAAAGCATAGCTTTTCTAGACCAAAATATGCTAAAATAGACTGTTTGGGTCTGAGGACTCAAACAAAATGTAAGTCTTAATGACAAACTGTGTTTCGCTCCGTAAATAAAGTCAAACTGTTCAAACTGTGTTCTGATTTTCTTTTTTTGACGACCCAATTTCAATTTTGAATGATCAAAAATGTATTAAACTGCCTAGCATGTTATTTCCATGAAATTCTATTGGTAGCAGCTAGCTGTAGCATCTCTGGCAAGAACATCCTCATATTTCTGCCAGAACAACTACATAACGTTAAACTTACTGTGTTTGTATGAACCGCTATGTAAGTTATGTAAGTTTTATACTTTATATTTGTAACTGGGACCCTGAATACACAGTTTTGTCCCACATTATGTTTAACGTGATGAAAATGACCGTAAAGATACTTGAACCGAGGTCATTCAGAGAGGTATCTACAGCAGGTAAGATATGAATTGTTCATAAACCTTCTACAGAACTTACAAAAATATAAGTAAAAGTACTATACGAGACCAGTTTCTGTGATTGTAAACCACTATAAAAAGCAAACATTCCACAAGAGCAATGACTTAGTCACTAATTTTGTTCATGTCAACATTGCTGAAATCTTTTTTGTTTTGTTGTTGTCCTTTCAATACCTAAACGTCAAAGAGAGAATGATCAGATAAAGTCTTGTCCACTTCCTGACATCATTGGTCACGAGATAAATTGAGGGGTCTGTTCAGCTGTCAGTGGTTATAATGTAATGGCTGATGAGTATTTTTTCATAGATTTGACAGTCATTTATATTAACAGATAATGTGATGAAAAAACTAAACTAATTTATGCATCTTATTAAAAAATAATTTAAATGTTTGCTGTCAGGATACAGTGGTAGTTTACTGTAGTTTGACTTAGAACACATACTGGATCAGGTGTTTGAAAAGATGAGAAATCATTAGAATAGGAATTTTATTTCACTTTTATACTATTAGATCAGGGCTCTGCAATCTGTGGATCTGTAAAAACTTTATTTTGTGGAAAAAGGGGCAGGAGTGGTTGTTTAGATTAAAAAAGTTTTGCAGGACCAAGCCTTTCAGCTGCTGTACACGTCCACCCTCTGCTGGCTGAGTTGTCTAATAGCGTCTCCCTTGCGTGAATTTAGGCACAAAAACTTTAATGATTTTATAATTAGTAACAATAAAATTAGTTTAAGTAAATAAAAATGTGATATATTCATTCATTCAACCTTTATTTAAACAGATAAGTCACATTGAGCCTCGAAGACTCATTTACAAGCTGAGACCTGTTGGACGGGCAATAAAAGTGGTGAAAAATGACACACGGGGTTTGGAAACAAACTAACAAACAAAAAAAATCCTAACACATTTTTGACCTCTGAAGGTCAAAATGTGGTAATGAAAAAAAAATGCTTTGCACATTAAGATAAAATTACTACTGTGCCTAACAGATCTTTTATAAGTAACTTTTTAAAATCTAACATAGTTATTAAGCTCCAAAGTGACATGTACAAGACATGACTGAACTACTCATAAGGCATGGTATTTATGAATTTAGTCCTGCTTCTGTACTGCGTCAGAAAAAATGTAAAATTTACCAGTACTTGCATTTAAAAAAATGACTTGAGACAAATTTAAATATATTTTTTAGGATTTCATCCATCCATTATCTCTACCCACTGCTTCTTTACCAGTTGCAGGGGTCAAGGATGCCTGTGTCCAGTTATTGTGGAGGACACCATGGACAGGTCAAAGTCCATCAGAAGGACACAAAGACAAATGAGAATTATTCACTCTCACTCACTTACACCTGGACAATTTAGAGATACTATTTAGCCTAACATTTATATTTCTGGTCTGTGGGGGGATTTATTTGTTTTTTTAGACTTGATTTAATAAGAAGTGTAATTTTAAAGATAAAGAGCAGTTCAGCTTTTTTTTATATTAAATTTTAGGACTGTTAGACATGTTTTAATATTGTTTAGTTCACCTTAGTGGGAGATGATGACAATTTTGTAGATTCGTTCACCATAAGCCATGCCTTCAGAGAACATGACCTTATCTTGCTTTTGATTGGAGAGCACCCATGCCGCTGCTTCTCTGAACCGAAACCGTGGGAGGTCGTTCTGCCCTGGAAGAGAAGGACGTGAGTCAGCATTCGAACACAATGATGCCTCAGTGCTGTGAACCAGCCAGTCTGCTGTGACTCCTTCATGAAGCCACCGGTGATGTTACTTTCAAAACGCGAGTGAGCGCTGTCATCGTTCCTGTCTGTGTTTTGCCCAAGCCCCCCTGCAAAGATCAAAAATCACTGACACATGTACCGGAAAGGCCCTGGTCGTCAGTTTAAGAGTCAAGTTTCACATCTCTTTTCTGTAGTTTCAGGCACACCCTTAAAAAAGTCAAGTGGTCTCAAGTCTTGTCCTTTGTGATTCACTGTTTTACAGCACACTTTAAGCCAACTGATCCAGATACTATTTACTTTAGTTTAGGGTTTTGACTGCCTTATAAGATGTGGAGGTAAACGTCTAGGAGAGTAAAATCAGAGAAGACCAAACAGTGGAAGTTGAGGAAGGATGAATGTTGTGAAGAGTTCAGAGAAGAGCAGTTAAAGGCAAAGAGCTTCAAGATGACTGGGCTACTACAACAGTAATTAGAGACAATAAGGAAGGTACCTGGAGTGTCATCTGGACAGAGAATGTATAATAAGGAAACCTGGTGGTGGAATAGTGAAGTGCAGGAAGCTATTCACAGAAAGAGGTTAGCCAAGAAGAAATATGACAGAGAGAGGACTGAAGAGGAATACAAGGAGATGCAATGTAACGCAAAGAGAAAGATTAGTGAGGCTGAAGTTCAGAAAGCTCTGAAAAGAATGAAGAAGGGAAAGGCAGTAGGACCTGGTGACATACCAGTGGAGGTTTGGAAATGTCTTGGAGAGATGGCAGTGAGGTTTTTGACTCAATGGCATATTTGAGGGTGAAAAAATGTCTGAGGAATTTAGAAGTGTGCTGGAGCCCAGTTTTAAGAACAAGGGTCATGTATAGCGTTGTAACTGCAGATGGAGAAGTACAGAGAGGGTCAGAAAGAACTTCATGGTGTCTGTGGATTTAGAGAAATGACAGCGTGCCGAAGGAGGAGGCTTGGTATTGCATGAGTAACTCTGGAGTGGCAGAGAAGTATGTTAGACTGGTACAGGACATGTATGAGGGCAGCAGGACAGTGGTGAGATGTGCTGTAGGAGTGACATCTTCAAGGTGGAGGAGGGAGTGCATCAAGGATCGGCTCTGAGCCCCTTCTTGTTTGCTCTGGTGACGGACCAACTAGCAGATGAGGTCAGGCAGGAATCCCCATGGACTATGATGTTTGCAGATGACATTGTGATCTGTAGTGAGAACTTGGAGAGGTGGAAGTATGCACTTGAAAGAAGAGGAATGAAAGTCAGACGCAGTAAGACAGAGTACAGGTGTGTGAATGAGAGGTGGCAGGTGAAACAGCGAGGCTACCAGGGGTTAAGTTTAAATAGGTACGTTACAACCCCCAATCACTGAGACAGGTGGGTTCAGGCATGGCTCAGATTCCAGTGACCAAATGTCACAAATGACACTTATTCATTAAATGGAACATAGGAATTTATTAAACTTCTACATTCTGAGCAATTTTCATGACAATTCAATAATTCCAAGCCTGGTCATCTGGACAGTTTCTTTTTCACAGAGACGTTTCACCCTCTATCCGGAGGGCTTCATCAGTCTGATGAGTTCCAGTAAACCGTTTCCCCACCAAGCAGTAAACTTCTTAAGTGCACCAACCAGTTTACTGGAGCTAAGATGGTTTCTGAGGCCGTCAAGTTTACTGCTCGGCAGGGAAATAGTTTACTGGAACTCATCAGACTGATGAAGCCCTCCGGATAGAGGGTGAAACATCTCTATTAAAAAGAAGTTGTCTAGATGACCAGACTGAGAATTACTGTATTGGATTTGATGGATAATTGAGCATGAACTTTGTTTTCATGACAATCTGTCGACCTGAAAGTTGTTTTTGAAGCACCAGAGTCAAGATCTAAAAAAGCTAAGTCTGGTCCTCTGGACATTCAAAAAACAAAACAAAACAAAGCAAAAAAAATTGTAGAAAC